>JALHCA010000786.1:0-11024 GCA_024340505.1 Tolypocladium nubicola | reverse complement strand
CGCTGCCGGCCGCGTCGTAGAAGCGCTCCGAGCGCGCGAGCACCGAGGGCGCCGCCGCGACGGCCTGCAGCGCGACGGCGGCCGCCGCGCAGGGCACGAGCGCGCGCAGCAGCGGCGAGCGGAAGTCGGTGATGCGCAGGAGCGCGTGGAGGAGCGGCATGGCGGCGAGGTGGCTCTCTCGGCGGTCAAGAGTTGCGGGTCGAGTAGTGATGTCTGCTGAGTGTGAGGCTGCAGGTTTGCGGGGGGGGGGGCCAGGTTGCGGCGCGGAGTCTGTCTTATATGAGGCCTTCGATGGCCGCGCGGGAGTCGTGACGCCATCGCCGTTTGCTCGATCCCGGTGGGGCCGGCGAGACGGGGTTCCACTACCCGCTCGTGTGCCGGATCGATGACCCGTGCTTGTGCTGACGCGGTAGGCGCTGAGTGCGCGGGATGGCAACGAGCGGCATGGGAACGGGCTCACGACGGGGAGTATGTACAATGCCGCAGTTTAGATGCGATGCCTCGACGGGAGTATGTATAGCCGCAGTTCAGATGCGCATGTCTAACGTTGCTCGGGTCCACGACGGGGTATAGTATATGTACATCACCCGCGATCAAGATGCGCATGTCAGCGCTATGATATGCTCCGAACTCGAGCAAATCATCACAGCACGCCGCACAGCAGGCTCCTCCACGGCGCTGCCTTTTCTGGTGCAGTTCCTTCGCCCATGCACATTGGCCGCAATCAAGACGCGCACGTCAGGGCTTCTCATGATATGCCCCGAACTCGAGCGAATCATCACAGCATACCGCACAGCAGACGACTCCACCACGGCTGCTTCGCCTCCCGCGACGGTGCCTTTTCCAGCTGCAGCCCCTTCGCCCCGAGGTGCTCCCCGTCGTCCTCGCCTCGCAGCGTCGTCGCCGCCGAGCCCGGGGGCAGCCGCTTCCACGCCGCGATCGCGTGCAGCTCGAGCGAGAAGTCGCCCTCCTGCCGCCCGAAGAAGCTGCATCAGAGGCCCCCGTCAGCAACACATCTCGCCCTCCGTGGTCCCGTGAGCAGGGAGGAGGTCGCCGGCGGCTCACCTTCTCATCATCAGCCCGACCCGCTTCACGTCGCCCAGGTCCAGCGGCTCGGCGTCGTCCTTCGGCCGGCCCCGGTACGTGGGCTTGAAGTCGGCCCACCGGAGCCTCACGTCGCCGGGCCGCTCCGCCACGAACTCGGCCTCCCAGCTGACGCCGGCCTGCTCCCGGCCGTCGGCCCGCGGCGGCGGCAGCGCGTCCTTGAGCGTCAGCGCGTAGCGCTTGCCGTCGGCGGCGTCGGGCCCCGCGATGGCCACGACGACGCCCTCGTAGCCGCGCAGGTCCCACGACAGCGCGCCGAGGCTGTGCTGCGAGGCGAAGCCCGCGCCGCCGAGCGCCGAGGTGTCGAGGTGCCCGTGGAAGCGCGCGCGCTCCGGGCTGGCGACGCTGAGGTGCGACCGGCTGGCGCCGCCGCGCACGCGGTCGTCCGAGGTGACCCAGAGGGACGAGTCCCACGGCCTGCGGCGCAGACGGTGAGTAGAGGCTCAGACCGCATGTGCAGGGAGGTGTTGGGATCAGGGGCCGGGGGGGGGTGACTGGGGGGACTCACTGGTCGCCGCCGTACAGGTAGAGGATGTCGTCAACCATGTTTGCTGTGTATGCGCGGCCTCGTGGTGTGGACGTCGCCATGATGGTCTGGACGCGGTTGCTCGTCAGTCGTGACATAATGGCGGAGATCAGATCTGGCGAAGCCACTAAGCCCCTTCCAGCTCGTCCTTCGCGCGCGCGACAGCTACCGAGTACGTATCGCAGAACCTCCACTCGTATACTCGTACATGCTCGTACGTCGCTCCAGCAAACGTCCCTCGGCGCCGTCCAAAAATAAAGCCACTGACTGATGCCATCACTAAGCCAGAACCCGCCGCAGCTGCACTCGTACGCAGCAGCACCACCGGCCAACGCCCGCGACGCCCACCACCCCTCCGAAGCACAGCAGCGGCCGCACCCAGGGTTGGGGGCGGCTGGGCGAATCGCGTCCGAGCCGATGCCCCAGCGGCGGCGGGCCAAAGTGTCCCCCCTCCGCGAGCGCCCCCGAGCCTCCCGAGACCTGATCTGCGCTTGCAACAGTAGCTGTGCTGTGCTGTGATGTGATGTGCTGTACTGTGCTGTACTGTGCTGTACTGTGCTGTGCTGTGCTGTTGGCTGCCTCGCCCTCGTTCTCGTTCTCGCGCCGCCCACCCGCCAGCGCATGGAAACGGACACACACACACACACACACACCATATGCGGAGCACGTCGGCCTGTCGCGCGCCCCGGGCCCGAGCTGTCATCGTGGTCGGCGAACACTCAGGGGGGACCCTGCCCGCGCGCCTCGGCGTGGTGGACTGGTGCGTCACTGGCCCGCCGGGCTCCAGGGTCAATATCACGGCGTCTCCAGGGTCGATGTCACGGCGTCTCCAGGGTCGATGTCACGGCGTCTCCAGGGTCGATGTCACGGCGTCTCCAGGGTCAATGTCACGGCGCCCCAGGGTCAATGTCACGGCGTCTCCAGGGTCAATGTCACGGCGTCGCAGCCAGGCCAGCCGAGTACGTGACGGCAACCACCCTGTGGCGGGCTGAGGCTGCATGGGATTCGGCCGACCTTCTCGGGCTACGCAGCAGCGTCTGCCTGTCCGTGTCGCTTTGTGGCGCCTGTCCCGAGACACACGGGCGGACAGATCGGCGCGCTCCCGCGCCCAGCAAGGCGGCCGCGGGCAATTGGGCCTCGACCCCGCGACAACAATGCAGCTGCCGCCCTGCCGGCGTCACCTCTGTCCTGTGTCGTCGGAAAGGCGCACGTCATTGTGCCGCTGTCTTCATCGGTCTTCATTCGCGAGGGATATCTACCATGTACAAGGTATCCGGGCTCGTATACAACGCCCAGTGTCCCGCCGGGCGCCGCCGAAGCGCGGCCGCTGCTCAAAAACGCCAGGCCGTAAACATCCGTCCCAAATCCTCCAGTCCAAAGTCCTGCGGGCTTGCCCCAGACTGAAAAGCGTGTTGCCACTTCGGTATCCTCGTGAGAGCCGCCGCGAGTGTAGAAAGCCAAAACAAATTCCCTCTCGAGGTCGCCATGCAATGTCTCGTAAATCTTGCCTCTTCCGTCTCCGATGCGCCGCGGCTGAGCCCCAAAAACAAAAGGCCCCCGGCCTTTCCCAACCAACAGACGCCAATTTTGGTTTGCCCCATTTCCGAGCCGGTCCAACACGCACGCGTAGGTGCCATGAGAGCTATGTAGAGAGAGATGATAAAGAGGGGGGGAGCGAGGGAGGTGGTGATGTGGCGGAGCTCATTGCTGCATCAGGCCAGGAGACCCTGGCATCGACAAGGGGGTTGTCGGGTACTCGTAGCCAGTCTCGGAGCAGGACGCCGAGTGATCGAACGAGTGCGACAGCGGAGGCGTCTGGTCCCCGGATCAGCACGACACATCCCGGCGGTGAGAGAGATGGCGATGCCTCGCGAAACTCACATGCGGGTTGGACGTGTCGTAAGGGCTCGGCATGCTCATCTCCACGCCGGGCACGAAGCCGCCGTAGCTGAGGTACGAGCTCATGCCGTCGTCGCTGGGGAACGAGTCGCGCTTCATGGCGTCGCTAAAGTGCGTCATCGAAGGCAGACTCGAAGACATGGTGGACGCCGTGAGGTAGTTGGGATACGGGTCGCCGGCGGTAGACATGGTAGGGTATGGCGGCGCCGAGGCGTAGGGGTCCAACAGCAGCTCGTCGGGGGCTGGGTAGGCCGTGTACGAGAAGACGGGTGGCGTGTGAGACCGCTCGCGCTCACCGTACACGGGAGTGGTGAAGATGAGCTCGTCGGCGCTCTCCATGGGGGGAGTGAACTGGCCGCGGGACATGGGCTTCGCGGGAGTGGGCTGAGCCTGGGGCCTTTGCGCCTTGGTCGTGGCCTGACGCTTGCTGCTCTTGCCAGGGCTGGGCGTTCGCTTCTTCTCAGGCTCGGCCTCGTCCGACGATCCAGCGCGGCGCTCGAGGTCCTCCAAGCGGCGCTTGAGCTTCTTGCCTGCAGATGCCATCGAGGTTAGTCTTGCGGTCACCGCGACACCATCAGCCGCGACGGTGCAGAGCGGGATGGAAACATACGGTAGTTTCGCTGCGCGATGCGGTTCTGTATCCTCCGGCGCTCAGCGAGGTCTGAGATCTTGGTCCAGTCCTCGTCGGGGTGGGCAGAGCTGCTGAAGGCGCTGCTCGTGCCGTGTGTGGAGTAGTGTCGCGTCGGCGCGGGCGGCGCACCGTAAACGTAGGGATGTTGAGGCATGGCGAACATGGACATTGTGAAGGAGAGGTGAGGAGAGGCGGAAGAGGCCGGCGTTCACAGCACTGTGGTGGGACGCTGGTGTCCGTGTCCGTGTCGGTATGTCAAGCGGCGTAGCCACGGAGCGATGATCGGTGAATGTGAGAGATATGTTGTCGATGGTGGACCTGTCGTTGGTCCGAGATCCAAACTGCTCGTACCAAGAGAGACTTATAAGTCAAGATGTCGGTAATGGGTATGGCACAGAAAGGTGGTCAGGCTCGGTATGGCTTTGACGGAGGCGGGAAGCTGAAGATTAAATATCTCCAGCACCAACAATGCGGCCAGAGAAGAGGCGTCCGCCTGCCCCATCCCACCCCGTCTCAAGGCCCCAGGCCCTGGCAGGGCTGCCATGTAGGCCTACGGCTACCCATCGGCCGCGGAGGCGTGCGTGGTAGCGTTGCACGGCGGGGGCCACACCACAGCTCGCACTCCGTTGCGAGGTCTGGCGGACGATCTGCTGCCGGGGAGTCTCTCTCGCTCTTGGCTGCTGGGCTGCAGGCAGCGGATCTCCCAGGGGGGGGTTGGTAGGGAGGAGGCGTGCGATGGCCCCAACCGGGGGTGTGCGAGGTGTGCGGCTGTCGATTTGTTGGACGGCGGGATGGCGGTGCTTCCGTGAATGGAGTGGTCCGTCGTCCGTACGGAGTACAACGGGTCGAGGCTGGGCTGGTAGCGGCCTCTCGTACCCCACTGGGGGCAGGGCGAGGACTAATTTTGCCCGCCCGTCTCAGGACACCGTCCACCGAGTCGTCCTACTCGTAGGCCACTAGGCAACGCTACTCATGGCAAGCAGGACTCGGGCGCCCGAAATAGTCGATGGCCACTCCACGACAGCCCAAAAGAGACGACGGTCCGGGGGTTGCCCGCTATCGTCTGGCGTCTGGCATCGTCGTAGGGCTGTGTGACGGCAGGCGATATACCCGTGACGCACCAGCGCCAGCTAGCCCCCAAATCGAAGCATCGAGGAGGCTGCGTATCGTCGCAGAGGAAAGCGGATGCCGCATTTCAGCAGCGCCCCGGGGAGCCCTCTTCACGGCTTCTCGAACAAAAAGCCGTGCTCCCGCGACGGAGGTTTGAATCTCCACCAGTTGCAGCGCATTCCAGGCTGGGCGAGGTGCGTTTTCCCCCAGTGCACGGGCGCCGCGAGCTCAGGGAACGGCGGACGTTGCAGTGCACTGGTCGGCGGGGACAGCCCACGAGAGGCCCCCATCGCGTGGCACAGAGGCAATATGGCACGGCGGTCGGGCCAGCCCTGGACCATGAATAGTACTCCGTAGGGATACGTCGAGGCACGGCTGTGCTCCGGCCTGCTGTGTCTCCGGCGCCAGGCACGGCTCCGACCCCAGTGCCGCCTGCTGGCGCGTGGCCATGATGGTGGTGGTCTGCTGCTAGCCGCCGCTTGCTGGTGGCATCGGGCCAGCCGTGCTCCGTCTTGCCCTCGGCAGTGGACCAGCCGTCGGTGGCGGAATCCTTCGTCCCTCGAGCAGCGAGTTGGCGAGAGCCGGCCAGGGCACTGGGTGGACGAGAGATGACAACCGTGGCAGATTGCATCTGTGGGCGCGGAGGCCAGCGGAAGCGCCATCCCCCACCCCGCTGCCCTCGCCTGGGAATTGAGTTGGGGGTCCCTTCCCTGCCCCAATTCAGCCTAACCTGCGGCCCGCACGTGCTTTGTCAGTGGCTATTTTTGGCCCTGGCCCTTACCAAGCCGCCACGCGTCCTCTGATTGGGCCGCGCTTTTGGCGTCTGCCTTGGAGGAGCGTCTGTCCTCGTCGACTCGCACTCGGCCGCATCCCGACCTGGACGCGTCTCATTTGCCAACCCAAGCGCCGGCCGGCACCGACTTCCATCGTCTTGGTTGTCGGTTGTGTGGCTGGAGCGTTCCTTCGTTTGCCCTGGCGTCGAACGATCGCGCTTGTTGATGGACGGCCGGCTTCATCCTCTTCGTCAACGCTGGTCGACACTGCCACGCCTAATCACCATTTTCAGAGCGGCTAAGCATACATACAGACCGCTGTGCGCCGGCAAGTTGGCCACTGCAGGTCGGCACCACTAGTCCGTGGTGTTGTGTCCCGTCGTTGTCATCTACTGCGCACAGCGAGGGCGCCGTTTCACAAGGCGCCATGACAGGTTCACGGGAGCGCCAGCTCCGTGCCGGTGGCTCACTGCGAGGACAAAAGATCCCTTTGTCAAGACTCGCAAGCGATATAACCCGCATGCGAACCCAAACTGCATACGCCCACGCTGCGTACTTCAAATGTGGCGCGCAATGAGAGCTTCCCGTTCTCTGTCGAGACCCACAGATTGGCTCATTTTGCAGCCAGATGCCCGAAACGTCGACATCGTCCGGCGCTGGCCCCGACACCCTTCACAAAGATCCCGTCTGTCATTCCTGCGCGCCCAATGGCCCCGCCGCCTTGGACATGGGATCGCGAGATGCCAAACGTCTGATTCTCAGCCCTACAGCCCAGGGGCTCGGTCCAGACTGGCCGTTTGTCGCTGCAGCTTGCTTGATAACCGGACAATGTCACCTCTGAGAGCGAGCCACCGAATGATTGTTGCTATATTGCTTGAACCCCTGGCATAGTCAGCCTCGATTCGCCCCAAAAGGGGTCATAAGAGTCGACCACACTGGCCTAGGGCCGCGACAATCAGATCCTCGCCACGGCGCAATTTCTCGCCATGGCGACGACCAGGCAGCATTCGTGAATCCAATGACGCCGCGTGTTGCAAATAAACTGCAGGCGCAGATTGCAGGCTACCAGCGCTGCGAGTAGGAGCACAGGGGACGCATACCTGTGGCATACCTGTGGCCCGTACATGAAGATGTGCAGTCGAGGTGTCGCCAGCAGGACGGCTGAGAGACGGTTGGCTGAGTGTGGATACTATCTGTGGTGTGGGAGTCCGACGGAGAGTATCTGCAAATCTCCAAAGTCCAAGCACCAGTCATGGATGGGCGGGGGAGGAAACCGATGCGAGTCAATCGACCTCTCTTGCTGCGGTCAGTGTGGGCTTGGCAGTGGGCATGTCCGCTGCTCGACCCAGCGTCAGTGGCAGACGGCGATCTGCGGATGGTGGATGCCTTCGTCACCGTCAATGCCAGTGCTGCGGTTTGCTGGGTCTCTTCGTCGGTGCAGTGTGCAGTGCCGCGCTGCGCCGTCACGTCTTGTTTCGAGGATGCTTCTGCCAGCCGGGACCAACCACCCGAGGCGCCTATTGGCGGACGAAGGATGCTAGTCTCGCCCGAATATGCGCGGCAGGCACCAAAGTCCGGTGCCGTGCCGTGCAATGGTCGCACGGCCACGGAGAACTAATACCTCCACAGGGTTACGAATACAACGCGATGTCAACGAGTCCACTATGCTGCCTGGGTCAACCCCTCCCCCAATGCTAGACAAGCGGCTCTCTCTGGCCCGACTCTGGCTCTAGCTCTGGCTCACGCTGCAGGCATCGAAGGCGCGGCGAGGACTGAGACGCGAGCCTTCGGCCGGGTTCCGACCCTGCTCGACTGGGCTGGCCCGGTCCCGGTTTCTGTCGCCTCGTTCCCGCACCGAGACTTATCACGGCAATCCGGCCACGCACAGGTGGGTCGGGTCCGACGGAGACGTTTGCATCCGGGGCAACGTGCGCTACGAAGTATTACCTCCCATGTCCTGGCCGTTCGCCGTTCAGGCCTGCAACCTGGACGCCTGGCAATGCCCGTCTCCAAGGAACAGGCAGAACAACAGCCTCCCGGGACGAGACGAGGAGGTTCGGCTCAGCCTTGTTACTACGGAGCATTAGGTGATGACAGGTTTCCGGGGGCAGAATAAGGTTCTCACGACGCCTGCTGAGCCACCCCGTGTGCCGGACCTTGGCTTCTCGCGCCCTGAATGGGGCGTCTCTGGCTCCCCAAGCCAAGGACCCTAGGCCTAGTAGGGAAAGTCGGACACTTTTGGCGCCGTCGGGAACAACCCGCGATGAACGCCGCGCGAGCTAGCACCTTGCTACTGCAATGGCAAACGGTTCACGCCGACCAGCGAGCGAGCCGAAATGGGGCCCAGAGAGATGTACGGGTAGGATTCCGTCTAGTATCGAAGCGGCAGAACTGCTAAATGATGGCCTACAGCAATGTCAATTGGCATCGGCCCCGGGAAGGGTACTTGTATGGGTGTCCATGCAAGCACATGGTACTGTGCGCTCATATTGAAGTACTCGTACTCGTAGCGTGAGTAAAGCACCAAGCCACCGAGTTCCCTTGAGATCTGGCTGTACAGAAGCTGCTCTGGAGATGTACCGAGCCTGCAAATGCCTCTATGTCTGGCGTTCGTACGGGCTAGATAGAACGAGCAACGGCCCATCCGTTGCAATCCCAGCCTTTGTCGTCGCTGCTCACCAACAGTCGACCAGCTGTGACGCCATGGGCGCCGAGCTGTGCTGGGAAGCCCTTGGAGAGGGACCAGGCTCGGCGGGGCGTTGAGACCATCTGATTCCAGGAGATCTCAAAGCAGAAAACCGTGAAAGCGACGGTGGGGGTTGGGGTTACGCGGAGAGGGCGGAACCAGAGCGCATTGTGGGCTAAATTCATCCACGACTATCACGTGGAGAAGTATCGAGGACTCTCCCGAGGACTCTCCGAGCGCTCTCTCCCACGACAGGGAGCCGCAGCTGGGCACTGCGAACACTCCCTCCGAGGTACCCTTTTCCCCTCTCCCCTCTCCCCTCTGCGTGGTGCCCATTCTCCATCCTCCACAAGGCGCAGGCGCCGCAGACGCCATCGCGTCGGAACACTACACCTCTTCCGGTTTGATCCCTCAGAAGGCAGCGTGGCGACTTGTACCGCTGGCCATGGTCGTGCTGGCTGCGAGCACATCCGACAGATGCCTCTAGTTCTTGGCCACGATGGCGGCTTATTCTTGATCCTTCCTGCCCCGGGACTGGCGGTACCGCCAGAACGGCTACACCAGCTGCGTGCCTCACGCAGGAGAAGGAGGCCAACTGCCGATTCTTGGCGTCGTAGGGCTGGTTGGGGCCCAGCTGAGGAGTCAGGCGTGAGCCTGCGCGCGCTGCAGCACGATCGAGACACCCTCGAGGTGCCATGCTAACCAGGCCTACAGGTTCAGCGCTTGACGGCACGCGGCGCGCACACGTGCATGCCATGTCCACGCAGGCGGTGAATCCAGTTTGCCAGCGTCACATCGACTCACAGTCTGTACGCAGGCGTATGGCATCCGTCCATCGAGGCATGTACATGTAGGTGAGTGCACACGGCGGCGTGACGTTGATATCAGTCGGCGTCACCGAGCGGGACGACGCACGCCAAGGGCGACGAGGTGCGGGAGCGGGAGTGATCTGCGATTCTACGACCGGGGCCTCGCGAAAAGGCGGAAGACGCGGAGTGAGGGGGAAGCTTGGAGAGGTTGCTGCCAGATTCCCACTGAGACAGGCAGCAACCAGCACGGGACCACTGGATGCTATCGAAACACGCAATTGGGGGAGGAAACGAGCTTGGTAATCGCAGGCAGGGGGGGGGAGGGGCTCCCATCACCTTGTCGGTAGGGCTGAAGGGGAGGTGTGCGTTGCCGGCAACTCTTGAGGGTTTGTGGATCGGGTTGCAAGGAGGGGGGCGTGGCAGATGAAGAAGTTTGATGGGCAGCGGTCCCTGGCAAGCCTGGTCCGTACCGAAGGTTGTCGGCGCTTGGGCACCTGGATATCGCGCCCAGCCATGATTGGCCGCGCCGCAGGTCCTCCGGCTTGATGTCTGGCTGTCTCTCCCGAGCATTCGCTCGCAGCAGGATGCCAGAAGGAGCTGTAGTTTGGGTCCTCGTGGGCTTCATCTTTCAGGTGCCTCGTCGTCGGCTACAAGCACTACTCGGCACGGTTGGCCAGGGGGTGGGACTCCAGATCTACGATGCCATCCGTCACTGCGGGATACGAGCGAGGGACGGCAGGCGGAAGTCCGCCCCGGGTCCCACGGAAGGGATTGTCATTGTTGGATTAAACGCGAGCCGACCAGTGAGCGTTGTCGAATACTTTCGAGATCAGGGTATTGTGGATGGATCGAGTTACGTTTGCTACGTACGTCTACGGACTTCGGACCGCGGACTATGCTGCCATGTTGGTTCTACCCACCACCCACGCAACCACGCGGGGCATCTGATAGCACCAGCCCGAGCCGGCGACGACAAGCCTCGCGTCCGAGACTATGCATACTCGTACGAGTACAGGGGCCGCGCCAAAGCTGCCTACGAGCACATCTCCCGTCGTGGAGATGGGCGCATTGTGGCGCCGAGCTCGGGACGACAAACCGTCCGACGATCGATTTGTCCGTGGAGCGACATTGGTGGACTGGAGGCTCCGACGAGGGTTGAGAGCAGCAACGCCGACAAGGCGGCATCAAGGCAAGACAAGGCAACAGGCGAGTGCAACAGTCTAGGCGCACGTCTCGGCGTCGCGGCTCGACTTGGGAGTCATGCCACGCAGCCGCATTGGTATTTGCAATCGCGGGCACGTCGAATTGACGCAAGCCCTGCGCCTCGTTGCGATGCTGTGGGCTGCCGGGCCCCGCCAGTTGCTCTGTGGTCCACCGCCAGTTCTGGGTGCGAGAGCCGCGGGTTTGCTGGCGAAAAGGCGGGATGGGAGGGACGGATGGGCGGGCGGCATCGAGCGGGCGGGCGGGAGGGCTGAGGCTCATGTCT
>JALHCA010000785.1:0-12645 GCA_024340505.1 Tolypocladium nubicola | reverse complement strand
GCGCGCGCCGCTCCGGCGGGCACACGACGTCGACGCCGACGGCGGCGCCGGCCCGCGGCCCGCGCAGCGCGAGCAGCACCACGAGCCCGGCCTGGTGCGAGACGTTGAAGAGCAGCGGCTCCGCGCCGTCGGGCCGCCGGAAGACGGGCTTGCCGCGCGCGTCGCGCGTCCACGCCGCCGCGTCCCAGCCGACGCCGCAGTGGGCGCTGATGGCGAGCCGCTTGAGCAGCGACGAGCCCAGCGCGAGCTTGGCGTCCTTGACGAAGTGGTAGCGCAGGACGTCGGACCGCTCCGCGGGCGTGAGGAGCGCGAGGGCGCGCGCGGCCTGGGGAGCAGAGGTCAGCCCGGGACTCGAGCGATGGCAGAGAGGGTCGTCGCTTCGCTCACCGCCGTCGGCAGGTCCTTGGTCTCTTTCGCCTCGGGCCACAGGCCGCGCGTGTCGAGCACCCACTTGACGACCGTCGTCGGGCCGCCCATCGGCTCGCTCTGGCTACCCATCGCCGAGGAGGCTGGGGGATGGCGTGGGCAGTACCTGCGCGTACGGGGGTGCGTCTCCGGGCAGAAGGACTCGCGGGGGACACCAGCTGCGACTGGGGATGCAGCGGCTCGATGCGGTGGTGTTTTCGTACTGGACGGCGTGCGGTGTGCGCGAGAGGTGAGGTGCAGGTGGATGCTGTGAGGCTGGGTACGTATGAGTAAGACGGCTTCTAAGCGAGTGAGCAACACCAACGGAATCTCGTCCTGTGACCTGCGCAACGAAACGGACGGCCGCCCGAGTGTATTGACAGGCGCAAAGTCGGCCATGGCCGTGTCTGAACTGCAGGAGCCGCTAGCGAGACGGTCAACATGTGGCTAATTAAATACAGGGTATCTCGTCTCTCGCCACAACTCCCGCCTACCCCATCCCTATTCCTCAGGCTCCCCATCGTCCGACTCGTCGTCCGAGGTGAGCTCCGCGACCTCGCAGGCGCCGTCGTGATCCGCCTCCGTCCAGCGCATCGCCTCGACCGCCCAGGCCACGTCCTCCGCCACTCCCCTCGACGACTGGCTGTACGGCTCGACGCCGACGCCGCCCCAGCCGGCGACGCCCAGCGAGTGCAGTGTCTCGGCAGCCAGAAGACCCGGCGCTTCCTCCTCGTAGTAGTCGTCGTCCGGCGTGTCGTCGCTGTTGGACGAGGAAGTCGGAGGGGAGGGCGGGGAGTAGGTAGGAGAAGCAGGGCAGTAGGTAGGCGAAGCAGGAGGGTAGACAGGGGAAGAGGGAGGGTAGGCTGTAGAAGGCCGGAAGTAGGTAGGGGAACCGGGACGGACACGGGCCCTCTGAGCCAGGCCTGGGGTGGGAGACTCGTACGTATCCCGCTCCCTCTTGACCGGTCGCGTGGGAGAGTCGAAAGCATCACGCTCCCACTGGGGGAGGCCTGAGGTGGGAGACTCGTACGTATCCCGCTCCCTCTTGACCAGTTTAGGAGACACGGAATCGAACGTGTCCCGCTCCCTCTTGCCCAGGCCGTGGGCAGACCCGAGCGAATCCTCCCAGTTGGCCCGGCGAGGCGAGGGAGACTCGGTCATCGGCCACCCATCCTTGACTGTGCCAGGTACTGCCATTGTGCTATGCTACACGCATTAGACGAGCAGTCGACAACAGGCAGTATGGGCAGACTTACTCTGGAAGGGTGAATGTGAACGAGAGACACCGAGATGTGGTGTTATTATGTGGGTGAATGCGTGGAGGTACGTGGAGTTGAGGCCCTGTGACGGTCTGTGTTGCGAGACGGAAGTGCAAGATGGAAGTGCGATGGAAGACACCAAACAACTGACTGAGAGTAGAGACCGAAGGCGAATGAGCAGATGCAGGTGCGAAAAGCCAAGTCCTCCTTCGGTCGCGAGAACCCAGGCTTTTATACCACAAACTTTCACTGCAGATCACCCAAGACGCACCCCGTCCGCGCCTCCGAAAGCGATTCACCGCGAGCCAGCACAGAGAAGACAGCCCCTTAGCGGAAGCATATAACGCAGAGCCAATCGCGGCCCAAGCCGAGAATCTCTCGCGCGCCCACGTCGTCCGCAGAAGCCTCCGCACCCGCCCGGCAAGGCAACCGAGCCGCCAACGAGGGAAACCCACCCGCCCTCCGATTCACCCATTGGCCCGGGACCTCGTCGGGGGCGCGCGTTGGGTTTCTGGCGAGGCCCTCGTCGAGCTGGTGCGCGCGCGGCGCGGACAGAGTTCGCCCCGGGGGGTGTGGCGCGCCCCGTGTGACGAGAGCAGGGCGTCCGGCGCGGTGAAGGAGTGAAGTGTGCGCGAGATTCACGGCGGGGGGGCGAGGTCCAGTGAGTGGTGGGTGGGCGTTGGGCAGAGGCACTGCGGATGGGGGCAGAGCCGTGGGCTGGAAGCGTGGATGGCGATTAGACGATGGGAAGGGGAGCGCTCGCACAGAGGAAGAACAGAGGCATTCGTCCTGTCAACGGGCGAGAAGAAAGGAGAAGCCCGGGTGTCTAACTCTTGCTGCTTCTCAGCTACCGCTCTGCGGAACCGCCTCTGAACCATATATCTGGCTGTACCTTGCCTCACCATACCGTACCCAACTGAGCGTCATCGCAGGTTTCTTGAAAACCGTCTACCGTGTCTATTCTCTGCCATACCTAACGCCCATGTCTACCCCCTTCGCCCAGAGCCCGCGAGGCTCCATGCAAATCAGACTCTACTCATCCTCCTCGCCGTCGGCAGGCGCGTCGAGCGACAGCGAGAAAACTTGATGGCCTCTCTCGGCCCTGTCCCCCCTCTTGGCAGAATCTTGAGCGGACTTGTCGGCCTTGGCCTTGGCCTCCTTCTCCCCGGCATCCTTGTCGGCGTCCTTGTCCCTGGTCGTGTCGACGACGCCATTCTCCAGCTTGCCGATGGCCTTGATGGCCTTGCCCTCGCCGTCGAGGTCGACGACCAAGTCCACCGTGTCGAGGCTGCCGTCCTCGGTGTACGTCCACATCTGCTTCATCTCGCCGCGCGCGAGCGCCGTCACGACCAGCGAGCCGATCACGCCTGGGACGAGGTACAGCAGCGCCGGCTGGCCTCGCTTGAAGACGAGGAGCATGGAGAGCGTGACCATCATGCCCAGCAGGTAACCCGCCATGGCCGCGTAAAAGTAAGGCTTGGGGAAATCCGCCGCAGCCAGCTCGGCGGGGACCTGCTGGTATCGCGCGAGGAACAGCGTGCCTCGCGTCCACAGGCCATCCCCCCACCTGCCCTTGACGTTGACGTATCGGGCCTTGACCTCTTTGTGCTTCGTCTCGCTTCTCTTCACCACTTGGCCAGAGGCAGTGTCCTTTTCGAGAATCGTCAGATCAGTAGACTCGTATTTGACCTTGCCATTGTAGTGGATCCAGAGGTCCAGCCGCAGTGCCCATCCAATCAACATGCCTGGCACGACGATGTCTCCCAATCCGAGGATGCTCTTTCTCGACGCCGCCTTGAAAGTCAGTTTGATGGGGACTTCGAGCTTGGTCGCCACGGTGACCATGTATGGGCTGCGGCTGCGCTTAGCGTACGCAAGGAAGGGCCTCCAGGGCCGGACACTCACGTGTAAAACACCATGTAGATGTCGTAGAAGAACAGGCCTATCAGCACCAGCGACCCGATCAGAAAGTCCGTCGGCGACAGGACCAGGAACGATCCGTAGCACATGCCGTACCCCAGCATGTTGGAAAGAAAGGGCGACTCGGTCGAGAAGTAGACGAGGGCGGTTGCCAGCGACAGCAGCAGGGCCATCATGTGGGCAAACTTGATCTTTGCCTTTTCCTCGACAACGCCATGCACGAAGAACTTGATGACCCAGTGTCTCGTGAGAAGGCCGCGAAGCTCCCAGGCCGCCTTCCGTGCTCGCGCCGAGTACGCAAACACGGCGAGCGGTCCAGGGAGCGGGTTCGTCTCGGTGCAGGCTCCCTCCACGGCGTTGCCGGCGTCGTCGCAGACCGCCACGGCCTTGGCCTTCTGGTCCACCTTTCGCAGCGTCCCGTCCCGGCCGCGCCAGAACCGCGGGAAGACGACGGACGTGCCCAGCTCCATGCCGTGCGCGTAGAGGGTCAGCAGGCTGGCGATGGACATGGTGGACATGTACCACCGCAGGACCTTGTTCAGGATAGCCGGGTCCTTGAGCCACTGGATGAGGTAGTACAGGCCGATGAGCATCGCTGCGGCGATGAGCGGGAACATGATGGCGTCGGTCAGCTCGAGGCCCTGCGAGAAGCGCCCCTCGTCGTCGTCGGCGTCGTCTTTCTGGCCGGGCTTCTTGCCCTTGGCGGGCGCCGCCGAGGGCGGGCGGCGCAGGGCGGCGTGGGAGCCGAGGTAGATGATGCCCATGGCGCCCGCGACCAGCTTCAGCTCCAGCACCAGGAAGTCGAGGCCCCGGATGAAGCCGAGGACGGTCGAGGGGGCCTCGGCGGCGCCAAAGGTGGCGTTGAGCCCCCCGAGGATGCCCTCGGCGGAGCCCAGCGCGGTCGAGTTGGTAGCCATGTCGAGGCCTGCGGCGGTGCGTGGTTGAAGTTTCTCTCACGATGCCGCAGCGAAGTGGCACACAATGTATGTGTGGTCAAGCCTGAGGACAGACAACGGAGCTGCGATGTCTCAGACCCATGCCAACTCGACTAGAAACGGCCGCAATGAACAGCAAGCAAAAATATGCGCGAATCCGGAAACAAACGAGGCTGGAGTAAACAAAGAGACACTTCCACTTCTGCGAGTCCGTGATGTTGATCGGTGAAACTCAAGTTACGAGTATGGAGTGGCCGTCATCGAAGGTGGCTCTACAGGGGTCGTGTAGTGGGTCCCACCAAGGTAGTCCCTGAAGCCTCGTGACAAGCGGCCAATGGCGATGCATGGCTGCCACATCGTCCTTGTGGCGCCCTGAGGCTGGATTCGCCAGCCTCGTTCATCCCACCTCCATTTTCGCAGAGTCCAGCATCGTCATCGCAACTCGAGATACATACCCGGGGCCATTGAAGGGCACCGCACGCCCAGCACGCCCAGCATGACGACCAACATCGTCCTCGAGACCACCATGGTACGTACACGCACCCGCCGGCACCGCCGCGACGCCCGCTAACACAGGCGTCCAGGGCGCCGTCACCGTCGAGCTCTACACCACGCACGCGCCCAAGACGTGCACCAACTTCGCCACCCTCGTCCGCCGCGGCTACTACGACGGCACCGTCTTCCACCGCATCATCCCCAACTTCATGGTCCAGGGCGGCGACCCCACGGGCACGGGCCGCGGCGGCGCCTCCATCTACGGCGACAAGTTCGCCGACGAGATCGACCCGGCCCTGCGCCACACGGGCGCCGGCGTCCTCAGCATGGCCAACGCCGGGCCCGACTCCAACGGCTCCCAGTTCTTCGTCACCCTCGCCCCGGCCCCCTGGCTCGACGGCAAGCACACCATCTTCGGCCGCGTCAAGCACGGCCTCGCCACGGTCAAGCGCATGGGGCTCGTGCCCACGGGCGCCGAGGACCGGCCCGTCGAGGACGTCAAGATCGTGCAGGCGCGTGTGCTCGAGGGCGAGGACGATGTGTAGCGAGATCCACGTGGCCGCGGAAGAGCGATTGGGCTTGCATTTACGGAGTTGGGGCGCTGCATGGTTAGAGGGGGCCGAAACACTTGCTGCTGAGGGGATCCGCGGCAATCACGAATAATGTCGAGCAATCCTCAGGATGTTCTATTCGTTCATCCTCGTCGTTATATAAAACAAAGAAGAATTCACACTCCAGACGCCGTGGACCCTGTTTGCCGTCCGTGGATGCTATAGTCTCCCCCCTCGCCCTTTTAGATAGCCAATTCCGGCCGCTCGTCCAATGCAGTGAGTGTTGGAAATAATACACGCGGATGAAAAGAAAAGGGGAAAATAAACGGGGACGACATGACTGCGAATGACCTGCTCCCTGCCCCAACGTGATGCAGTCATGAGTCTGGCTCTATACGTATCCAACCCTGGCCGCGGCTGGATCGATCGAGAAAGCAGAGTCGTATCCCTCGTCCAAGAGTTTTTTTAGGTCGCCTTGATGGGCAGCAGATTATGGGCTCAAACTGTGCCCTCTGCTCGCGTCAGTCCATGCCTCGGCATGTGACGCCAATGGCTTCGCCGATTACTTCGCAGGGGGCGACGACAGGGTTCCGGACGACTCCGACTCTCCGTCCGCATCGCGTCCGTTCTTCGAGATGGGCGAGCTCGTCACGGGCTTGGCCGCCTTGACCTTCTTCAGGGGGCTTCCGTCCTTGTGCGCCGGCTTCGAGGACGCCCGGTTGAGCGTCGATTTGGGTGTGCCCGCGCCGTCCAATTTCTGCTCCTGGCTCAGCAGGGACGACGGCTTGACCTTGTCCTTCTTCAGAGTCGGCTTAGACTTGATGATGACCTTCTTGTTCATGCTGGCGGGCTTGAACTTCTTCTTCCTGTGGCTGTTGTCCGAGTCGGCGTCGTCGTCGCTAGCGGCGTCGCGTTTTCTGGGACTCGAGGCGCGGGAGCCCGGCGCGGGCGTGGCCTTTTGCGAAGACGGCGGCGTGGAGTCGTGCTGCGAGCCGCCGTTGTTCAGCTTCTGCGCCGCCGCACGGCTTGCATTCCGTCCGCTGTTGCCGATGCAGGACCCCATATGGTTGTTCAATCGGGTGACCAGGATGCAGCGTTTGCACTTGCTGCAGGTGGCCGACGGGAACGAGAGCACGTTCGGGGGGCGCTGCTCCGGGGCGGGCGAGTCCGTGCCGTCCGCCTTCATGTCCTTTTTCTTCTTTCCCCGTCCCGGTCCCGGCGCCACCCAGCTCTGGCCGTAGATGTCGCATCCCGGCTTGTCTATGTACGGGTGCTTCTTGCAGTAGATGACGGTCGGGTCCGGTTTTTGGGCTCCCTTGCCGTCGGTCGGGTATAGCAGTCGGGGTAGGTGGCATTTGGGGCAGACGATGTCTTGCGTGGTCTGCAGTGGGTTCCCCTTGAGCAGGACCCTGCCGTCCTCGTAGATGGCGGCATCGGTTTCGACTCGGACGTCGGGCTTGGAGTCGGGCGTCGAGCTCTCAGAGGCATCGGAAGCCAGCTTCTCGACTCGTATGGCGGCCGTGTTCGCCTTGGCCGTCTTCTCCTCGCGGTGCGTCTTCATTAGCAGGTCCGAGAGGACGTTGTAGAGCACGTCGTCGAGGATGGCGTGAGCCTAGCGGCAAGGGAACAAAACATGTCAGCGCATCTGTCAATCTCCCCACGACGCCCGTCCCCTCGGCCGCAACCTCAATGGTCCCGCCACGCGGAGCGAGGAGCGACGGCGTCGGCGCCCGCGACGCAGGTAGCATCGGGCCGCACAGGGAGAACTCACCAGCTTGTCCATGTTCCCAGCATCGTCACGAGCGCGGATCACCCCGGCACGCCCCGTGGATGAATTCATGGCGCCTCCTTGCCCGGCCAGAAAGGACGCCCCCCGGGGAAAAAGGTGTCCTGGGAGGTGAGAGGCTGAGGCTCTGTCGGCTCTGTGTCACCGCAGTCGTGTGATGTGATGCCGACCAGACCCGGGTGACAGGGTGGAATTAAGGTCGGCCGGGGAAATGTGACAAGCACCGCTGCGACTGGCTGGCCTGCGGTGGAGGATAAGGGTGGGTGTGGTGTGTGGTGAGTGGGCTGGAGATGTGGACAGTAGCGCCTCCAGCAGCCAGCAGCAACAAAAGATGGAGAGAACCGCGAGCTCGCTCAGTGCTTCGCGGTGGAGGATCCGGGAGCACGGCGCCGTGCACTAACCGGAGCAGCGAATTCGTCACTCCCAGCAGCGATGCACCATTGCCCTCGTCGTGTCCTCGTTGGCAGCGGCGGCTGAACAAGAGTCGAAGCTCGGATGCGCTGATTCAGCCCAGTCGCATTGGAAAGAGGGAGCTCCGGCGCAGCCAAACAACGCGGCTCCAATAAGCTTGGGTTACGCAGGACCAGAATTGGAAATGACGCTGGTCCGGTTTGATGGGAGAGCCGGCATGGGGGGGTTGGAAGGATGGTGGCATCTGCGCCCAGGGATCTCGGGAAAAGTAAAATCGACGCCGCCTATTATAGTGGGAGAGCCCCTAGAGCATCCCACTACGAGTGCACGAACGAAGAGGAATATACCACCAGCTGCAGCATCTCTGCAGTGGCAGCGCTTCACCGCTGAATCTGAACAAGCCGAGTCCCTGGAACCAGCGTCTTCCTCCCCGAGAGCACTGGAATCTCATCAATGGCAACAATACGAAGCACAGCGGCAAGGATTGGCGACCCGAGAGCACCGAGGGCAAAATACACTTTGTCCGTAAATAGTATTTATAGAGCCGGCAGCCGAGTGCCCACACCAGCTAAGCCGATCCTGAGGGCTCGGCGCCGTCAGATTAGCAGACCCCTGAACCGCCGCATGCGTATCGCAACTCTCCCGCTTGCGCTCCCACCACCAGCCACGCAACACCGCCCCCTACACCACAACATCACCACTGCATCAGTTCTTCTGTCCCTGTGCCCTCTCGCCTCGCGCACCATCTCTGGCCGCCGCCGCCGCTGCCGCCGCCATGTCCCTCCCTACCAGCAAGGCCCCCCCGGCGCAGTCCTCGATCCGCTTATTCTTCCAGGCCAAAGCCCCCAAGTACGCGCCTCCTCCGACCTCGACGTCACGCGACGCCAACGGCGCAAACGGCGCTCCCCCGGCGGCGCAACAGGAGCAACAAGAAGACGACGAAGAAGGGCCCGTCTCCCCTCCGCAGCCCACGCTCGACGCGCCCATCCCACCTCCCGCCGCGACACTCCCCCGCGAAGCCTCGATCCGCCTCGTCGACGCTGCCGACACGCCCGCCCTGCGGCGCATCAACGCCCTGCTCCTCCCCGTCAGCTACCCGGACTCGTTCTACCAGCGCGCCGTCGACCCGGCCGCCTCGGCCCGCTTCTCGCGCGTCATCGCCTGGGCGCACCCCGGCGAGGAGCCCAAGGTCGTCGGCGGCGTCGTCTGCCGCGTCGAGCAGCTGCACCCCGGCGCGCCGGCGCAGAACCTGTACATCCAGTCGCTGTGCCTGCTCTCGCCGTACCGCGGCATGGGGCTGATCAACGCGGCGCTGGACAACATCGTCGCGACGGCCGTGGCGGATCCCAACCTCGACGTCAAGACGATCACGGCGCACGTGTGGACGCAGAACGAGGAGGGGCTGCACTGGTACGAGGGACGGGGGTTCAGCCGCCAGGAGCCCGCCCTCCAAGGATACTACATCAAGCTGCGGCCGGGCTCTGCGTGGCTCGTCCGCCGCGACGTCGGTGCCTCGGTCCGGAGCTCGCTGCCGTCTGCATCGGCGTCACCTGCAGCCCCTCGGATGGTCCCAGCGAGCACCACGGCGGCCGTCGTGAACCTCCCTGCTCCCCCGCCGCCTCCACCATCCTCCGGCCCCGGCGGCGGCGGCACCACCAGCACCCCGCCGCCAGCTCTCGCCAGGGGACAGTCGTTCCAGACCCAACGGCCGGAGACGGAGTGGAACGACCTCCCCGCGGACATGGCCCCCGGTCTGCTGGCTCCGCCCCGGAAACCCGGCAGCGAGTCCACGTCCGGCGCGAGCTCTAGGAGTAGCTCCACGGCGCGGAAGAAGAGAGACCGGTCGTACCCTGCTGCTGCGTTTGGCAGTTGACAGTGGCTAGATGATACACATAGAAATGGGTTAGACGGAATGAGTATAAAGGGACGGGTAATGATGAGCAAGTCGGGCAGAACGGCGCGTCTTCTTCCTACATAGGCAGAGAGCCATAGTCAAAAGCATGAATGCTTCCGAGTGTCCATGTGCCTAGCCTTCGAGAGAGGAATACCTACAGGGTGTGCCCCGCAGAATGAATGCCTCGTAGGGGTGGTTGGGTCAATTCTCATTTACCAAGTACTCGTTACATATACAACTTGTCCTCGTACAGACGCTCAAAAGGACACAACATGCAACCCACAAAGCGTTCCTACCGCTTCCTGGTCCACCAGACGCCCGCAATCGCAGCGAGTCCGATAGCGCCGCCGACGGCCAATGCAGTTGTAGACACGGCAGGTTCCTCGGCTAGGGGCCAGTCAGTATCTGTACTACATTCCAACGGCGAGCACACGTACCAGTTTTCGGCATGGCATCCATGCTGCGCTTGATATCCCTTCTCAGGTCCCGCAGGAAGTCGCCAGGCTTCTCCATGCGCTGGGCGACGAGTGCAATCAGGGCCGCCCCGACGCCGCTGCCATCCTTGGCGATGCCGATGCGAATCTTCTTGGCGCCTGCCGGGCCGATGCCGTCAATCGCAGCCAGCGCCTCGTGAATCATGTCCCTGAAGAAGGGATAGTGCTCGACCAAGCTACCATCAACACCAACATCCACGATATCCTCTTCGGGGTCGTCCATCTTGCCCGACTGGAGGGCGACGGCACCAATGGCCACCGCAGACAACCTCGCCGCGCGACGGGCGACGGCATTAGCAACCGCCTTGAAAGCCTGGGCATCCTCCAGAGACGGGTTGTAGACGTGAAGAGTGTTCTCCAGCTCCTGTCGCAGGGTCGACAGCTCGGGGCTGTTGTCCGAGGCCGCCACCGACATGATGGCGCTGTCCAAGCCCCACGACTTGAACATTCCCGACTGGGGGCTGATGTTGGTCGTGGTCCCCCAGTCGTTGAAGCTGGAACTCAGATCCTTGAACAGGGACGTTTCCTCGTTCTTCATCATGTCCACGATTGCCAGTCGCACAATCTCGCCGAGGAACATGCCGGAGACGCGCTTCTCGAACATTTGGATCCCGGGGTTGACGCTCTCTTTGTCGAGCGCCGTGTCCCACGGAGTCGAGGGAAGCACATTGAGCTGGTTGTCAAACGAGCCCCACTCTGTGTTGATGACCATCTCGCCGGTCGATGTATCGTACTCGCCCTCGATTGGCTTCTTGATCTTCTCCGTCTTCTCAATATAAGCACCGTTGGTGCCGGTGCCAAAAATGCCGCCTAGGATCGAGCGGTGCTTGCCAGTCGAGGTGTACGAGCGCGCCATAAGCGTTCCTACGGTGTCGTTGACCAGAGCAGCCACCTTGACAGGGAGGTGCAGCCTGTCAATCTCATCCTGTAGCAAGGCGCACACATCTTTGCCGATCGCGTCCGGGATGTCGAAGCCTTTTGTCCATCTTATGAGCTTGCCCTTGTTGATCCCGAGCTGCTTCACCGGGAAGCTAAAGGTGAAGCCGAGGCGGAAGATGAGCTCGTCTCGGTAACCCAGAGGCGTGCTGGCGGTGTTGCGCCGGCGCACGTGGCTCTCGAAGTGTTCGGCGTGGTGCTCGCGGAGGAAGAGCTCGATCTGCTTCGCCAGGAACCCGAAGAGCTCCTTGGCAGTCTTGGCTACCATGAGCTCCTTGGGGATCGCAACTTTGTTGTAGGTTAGGTTGAAGGTGGTGTCGCCATTGAGCATGATGGAGCACACGCGAAAGTTTGTTCCACCGAGGTCGACGGCTAGGTACAGGCCCTACTCATCGCAACGGACACTCGTTAGCTGCTGGGAGTGCGAAGCTCGGGGGCGCGACCGCGGACTACCTTTTCTGTGCCGTTGGGGACACCCGTGACGTACGTCGGGATCTGGCTGAGGCTCGTGCCATCCGCCTCTAACCCTTCGCCTGCCGTGATGTGTGAGCACATATAATCATGTTGCGCAGGCCGGAGCAGCCGGAGTCGCAAAATTGTATGTAGGCGTGCCAACTTACTCATTTGTCGCAAAAACTCGCGGACATGTACGCTGACATCATCGTCGGAAAAGTCAAACTGCGAGACGACTCGCGTCGTTTCGTTTGCCAGCGCCATAGTGAGAGGACGAGAGGCTGGCGGCAGGGTCGGGAAGGGAGCTGGATTCAAGCAAACTGGCGGTTCCGGCTCGATTTGAGCAGGTGGCGAGGAGCGAGGTCCAAAAAAGAACGGGCGGTGCGAGTGGGAGAAGAAGACGGGTGACGGGAGCTGGAGGAGGTGCAGCTTGGCGTCGTGGAGCACGAGGTGCGCAAGCTGTCAGCGGTGTTAGTGGGTGTGGGCAGCCATGATGATGCTGGTGAGTGGTGATACAGTGGTGCCAATGGGGAGTAGGGATCATGCGCAAGCTGGGACTGGGCTGGGGCCATCTGCGGGGGGCAGCATCAAGAATCGCCGAGCTCGTTTCGTTAGCGCAGCCCCCTGTTGGGTGGTTGTGAACGATCTCGCGGTGGCTTGCAGCGCGTGCCACTCGACAACGGCCGTCATCGCTGCCGCTTGCAGCCCGCAGGTCGAGCCTGAGTTTGGCCGAAGTTGGGAAGCCACGACTTACAATTGCCACAACAGCCAGGACGACGACCGGGAACACGCCACCCCTTGGCCGGCGACCCTTGGCTTCCGCATCCTTCCCCAGGCCGTGGCGCCAGACGGCGCCTACGCCCACACCTTGCTCACCGTGGGACGACGTCGTGCCGGTTGGTGCTCCTGCAAGGAGGGTCTCTCGTGCCAGTGCAGGCCCAGCGAGCGGCGGGTAGTCCGACGCCTAGCAGCGGGCGGAGCAGCCCTTCCAGTGCTGTCGGAAACGAGCCGTTTTGGAAGTTCGTCTCCGAGATGAGCGACTTGCCGGTGCCAGGAAATGCCCTCTTGCAAAGGCATGGGCCGCCGGACGGGAAAACCCCCCCCCC
>JALHCA010000784.1:0-17307 GCA_024340505.1 Tolypocladium nubicola | reverse complement strand
CCCCCCCCCCCCTCAAGCCGAAGCTGAGGCATCGACCTCGACTGAGCAACGGGAGCCATTATTCGAAATTCGAACCCGAAGGCTACGGCAGCAGAAAGCGTCCGACCAGCAGCTTCGGTAGTGCTGAGCCAAACGGCTATTATGCGCGCCAACCTGTGACCGTCTGCCGTCCAGTCATCCATCATGGCCACCACCAACGCCAAAGCCAACTCCAACTCCAACCCGGAGAATGGCGACCTGGACCCACTCTGGCAGAACCTCGACTGGTATGCGGTTCACCCCATAGCCGCGGCTACATACAGAAGCCTCATCCTCCCTTTCGCTTTCGTCCCGAGCCGTGGGGCTGACTTGAACTCGTTCCCAGGGCGATTGGACAGACCCTGCTGATGGGCTGGGATGGAACCGAGGTGACGCCGCAGATCAAGAGCCTCATTGAGGACCACCACCTGGGTTCCATCATCCTGACGGCCAAGAACCTCAAGTGTCGGTAGCCTCTTTTCATCTGCCACCTCTCCACGTAAGCGTAAGCGTTGCTGATATGCGTGTCTAGCTGCCCAGCAAACTGCCAGGCTCGTCCAGGAGCTCCAGGCCATTGCCAAGAGCGCTGGCCACCCGTACCCCTTGCTCATAGCCCTGGATCAAGAGAACGGGGGCGTCAACAGCCTCTTCGACGAGGACTATGTCTGCCAGTTCCCTAGCGCCATGGGCATTGCGGCCACCGGCCGTGCTGACCTCGCGTATGAGATATCCAAGGCTACTGCCATGGAGATCTCAGCCTGCGGGGTCAACCTGATGCTCGGCCCCGTCTTGGACGTACTCAACAATGCCCGCTATCAACCCCTTGGAGTCCGAGCCACGGGAGACGATCCTCAGGAGGTTTCCCAATACGGACTCGCGGCGCTGAGAGGCATCCGCGATGCGGGAATGGCGTCCTGCGGGAAGCATTTCCCCTCCTACGGAAACCTCGACTTCCTCGGATCGAATCTCGACGTTCCCATCATCACTCAGACATTGGAGGAGCTGAGTCTCAGTGCGTTGGTGCCGTTTCGAAACGCGGTTGCTTCCGGGCAGCTAGATGCCATGTTCGTAGGCGGATGTGGCATCTCGAATCCGTCCATGAACGTGGGCCACGCTTGTCTCTCGGACCAGGTCGTCGATGACTTGCTTCGCAATGAGCTTGGCTTCAAGGGCGTTGCCATCTCCGAGTGCTTGGAGATGGAGGCCCTCAGCCATGACCTGGGCGTTCAGAACGGCGTCGTCATGGCCGTGGAGGCGGGTTGTGATCTCGTCCTCCTCTGCCGTGCGTACGACGTCCAGCTCGAGGCCATCAAGGGTCTCAAGCTGGGGTATGAAAACGGCATCGTGACCAAGGAGAGGATACTCACCTCCGTGAGGCGCGTCTTGAGACTCAAGGCAACCTGCACCTCGTGGTCAAAGGCACTCAACCCCCCGGGCATCTCCCTCCTCTCCCAGCTCCATCCTTCTCATCTTGCCTTGTCCCGGAGAGCCTATGACGATTCCATCACGGTGATACGAGACAAGGAGAAGCTGCTGCCCCTGTCCGGGTCCATGCACCCGGGCGAGGAGTTGCTATTGCTCACCCCCCTGGTCAAGCCTCTCCCAGCGTCCTCTGCGACCAAGAGCCTACTCGCGGCAAAGAACAACTACTCAACAGCCCCTACAAACCACGACAGGTGGGCACATCGAAACCGGGACAGGGGAGCCATCATGAGTGGCGAGGGTGTATTTCGCGAGTTTGGCAAGAATCTTGCTCGATACCGCAATGAGAAGCTCGTCCACACCAGCTATACCGCCAATGGGGTCAGGCCAGGTAAGACCCGCCCTACTCCAGTTCGGCTGCTTTCAGCAAACCAGGTATGCTGATGCCACGCAGTCCACGAGAATCTCATCAACAGAGC
Source organism: Tolypocladium nubicola (assembly GCA_024340505.1). Classification (NCBI taxonomy): domain Eukaryota; kingdom Fungi; phylum Ascomycota; class Sordariomycetes; order Hypocreales; family Ophiocordycipitaceae; genus Tolypocladium; species Tolypocladium nubicola. Next base: position 15,388 of record JALHCA010000784.1, on the reverse strand, counting down.
GTCGTGTATCATCATCGTCACCGCAGACGCCAATCGAAACCTCTACCAAGCTGGCTTCACCAAGCACGTGGACATGATGTGTTCCATGCACCGGAGTCGGGGGAACAAGAAGCAGCTGATTGTGGTTGCGGTGAGCTCGCCCTATGACTTCGCCATGGACAAGTCCATCGGGACATGTATCTGCACCTTTGACTTTACCGAGAACGCCATGTCCGCGCTGGTGCGGGTACTGGTGGGCGAGATTGACCCTCCCAGGGGAAGTATGCCGGGGACCATGCGCAAGAGCAAGAAGGTGCTCAAGTCGAGGCAGCACTGGCTTGTGGAAGAGTACGATCGGTCACGGGACGCCAAAGGGCTCAACGAACTGCTCCGGGCTGTCCACCGAGCAACCGCGCCAGATCTCGAGTTCCTCAAGACAACCAGCGCGGCTTCCTTTGCGCTGGATATTCCAGATATCCAGGAAGCCCACTTCGTGGTACGGAACAGCAGCACGCAGGCGCTCTATGGGTTCGTTGCAACATACTTTGTAGGTGGCGTCGGCATTCTAGGTGCCATATTCGTCGACCCCGGCAAGCGGAATGTGTCCATCGGCCGCTCGCTGCACCGACGAGCGCTGAAGAACCTCGGCCAGCAAAGGGGAATCAAGAAGGTTCAGATCGGCCTGACGTTCCCCGGCGTGTTCCTCGGCATCCCATCAAACCTCGAGCTGAGCACGGTCAAGGAATGGTTCAGCAACAGCGGCTGGGACACGCAGTTTCCCAGGAAACTGACCAACATGGTCATCAAGGATTTGGGCAACTGGGCGGTCCCGGAGGGGCTGCTGCAGAGCATCCAAAGGGCGAGCATCAGCTTCGACCTGATACATGGCCTTGAAAACGCCGATAGCGTGCTTCACCATGTGCGGGCACACGCCAACCCAGAGGTCCTCGAACTGTACAAATATGCGCTCGCGGAGAACAAATCCTGTGGCATCGTGCGAGCCAAGGACCCCGCAGGAAACTTGATTGGTACCGTCATCATCTCTCGCCAAAACAGCGCCCTGATCACGTATATACCTTCGCTGCTGTGTCACACGGAGGATGTCGGTGGCATAATCGCACCCATCGTGCCATCTACTCCACAGTCGACTCTGGTGCTGCAGGGGCTGGCGCTCATGGGTGTACGGCAATGCAAGAGCCACAAGGCTCCGAGGGCCTTGCTCAGCTGGGTAAGTCTACATCAACTCGATCGTCCAGGGCGGGCGCTAACATGGCCAGGTTGTCGACGATGCGAACGAGCCGCTCTTGGCGATGGGGTTCGAGGTCCTTCAGGTGTTTGAGGAGATTACAAACTCCCCCGACATGTGAGTCTAGCGATATCGTGTGCCGAGTAGCGACTAGAATACTGACCTGCAAACACAGCTGCCAGAATTGATGCCAGGACATGTACGAAGTACGTGTGATGGTGTGATGGCTTGACGAAGATTTGGACCCATACCCTAGAGTTGCCGATGGGAGGATTGAGCAGGCACTGAGCAGTCGCTGAACAGGCGCAAATAGAAGGAGCTGTAGCATGCAGCCTAAGCAAAGTCTTGGGTACAGGCGCTGAATACAATGACGAAAGGAGTGTGTAAAGCGACGGTCCTCGGATTGCTCCTTCGGTTGTGAAGAAATCTCCATCCATAAGCGTCAGGATGAGGATGTCAGTCTCTAGCTTCGCCTGCTGTCCCACTCAATTGCCATCCTACCCTGGACGATATGCCGTGACGTATGTAGATTGGAGAGGCTATCGCTTAATATTCGGCAAAATAGCCATCGGGAGTCCGCAAATAAGCGCCGTGCCTCGGCCCTAATTGGTGGATGGACAGGGCGGTCATCACACAGGCGAGCCAGCCTCGCCTCGCCCGTCTTGCTCCAGCACTCTCCTCGCGCTCCCGCAGAGCAAATTCGTCCCCTCCGACGCACTGCGCACTGCACCACTCGTGCACGACGCGGACGTGACACATCGAAGCCTCCGTCTCCAGCCGAGCTCCATCCGAGTGCATTTCCGCCGTACGAAGAGCTCTCCGCCCACTGCCACCGTGCCCTCCCCGTCATCGCGAGCCTGGCTCGTCGACAGCGCTCCGCATCCACCGCCAGCAGTTGGTTCTTCCCACCATGGCGTCACAACAGGTCCTCTTCGCCGAGACGATAGCCGGCATGAAGAAGGCATTCAAGAGAAAGGCCTACGGTAAGCTCTTTAGTGGAAATCTCCGTGGATCTACCACTGACGGCGACCGTGCCTGCAGAGTCCGACTCGGATTCCGAAATCGAAAACCACGGCAATCGCGGCAACAAGATGAAGAAGCGAGCGCGGTTCGCGCGAATAGGGCAACTGGTACCGACGCAAGGGCCGAGCGCATACAAAGCGGTAGGCGGTGCAGCTCGTCGGCCCAGACGCGGCCCGTTCAATCGGTTGCTAACCACCCCTAGGCTGTCGACTTCGCCGGTGTTCGTAGGCCCATCCTCCACCGCAACCCCCCGCTGGTAGACGACGAAGGCTACGAGATCGATAGCGACGATGACGCCGACCGTATCGAAGAAGCCGAGCTCGCGGCTGCGGAGCTCAATCCATACGCCCACGTCCGCTTCGAACGTTCGTCAAGTCCCCCCAGCTGTCCGTGGGCATGAGCTGACCCGAGATAGGAATTCTGGCCCCGTTAACCGCATCGACCGACCTCCCTACCCACTCGACCCTATCGAAGCCGTTCGTCTCCAAGACCCTCACAGACTTGGTCTCGCAGAGCTGTGACATGATGCGCAACGAAAACAAATCCTTGTGGCGGGTCAGGCGTCTGTGGACCGCTCTTTGCGGCGACGGCAATTGGATGCCGTGCGAGCTGATGCTCGGGCCGAACGATATCGATATGTTCTCGGACGACCACGTCGCTCGTCACCTCCTGAGTTTAGCAAAGGCGAGTGGCGTTGACACATTGTCGCCGGAAACCCTGAACGGCGACATCCGAGGCGAGCAAGCGGGCGGAACGAACGGTACAGCGGCGCGTTCCGAGGAGGTCAAAGGCGACGCCGATGTGCTGATGACGGATGCTACCCCGGGCAACAACGAAGACGGCCAATCAAGGCCTGGCGCAGAAGCCGGGGCAAAGGAAATTGATGGCGAGAAATCCCCCGAGGCGGGTCCGGGGAATATTCGCGGCGATGAACCTGCAGAGAACGCAGAGGGCGGCACGGAGACTGCGACCAAGTCAACGGATGATCGGGGTGCGAAAGAGAAGCCGGGCAAGGGGCAGGCCGAACATATCCCGGGCGATGTGCCGATGAAGGATGGTGAAGCAGCGACGGACAGTCGGTCCGAGCCAGAAACGACGAGCAAGGCCCTATCCAGTACTCCGGAAGGTCCAGAGCCAGCGTTTATTCATCCCATGTTCCTCACGCCGGCGGGTGCCAAGGTGGACCGAGACCTCAGCCTCCCGGAACACGAAGCCGAGGACATCAGAAGACTGCTCGCGCTCTACGTGCAAAAGCAAGATGAGGTCTGCCGAGGGACGAGAAGGCTGCACGACGGCCTTCTCAAGGCGGAGCGGTTACGAAACGAAGTGCTGCGCTGGGCCAAGGCGGAGGCGCATTGTGGCCCCAATCGGGACTTGTCCGACGGCGAGGACTGGTATGACAAGGAGGAATGGGGCCTCACTGAGGACCTGAAGAAGGGTCAGGACGAGGAGGAAGAGGACACCGCGACGGCGGGCAAGAAGACAAGGAATCGTCGATGATGCAATTCTGTTTGTCACATGTACGGCCTCTGGGCGAGGCTCAATGAATAATGACCGTCATGACAGAGCCGTTCGGGAGTGGGTCGTGCCGCATGATGCCCCAGGTTGGGGAGCTTCATGTCGGGGCGTAGAGCGTTGGCACATAGCTGTCTGGTTATCGGTAGACTAATGTATGTGGCATACCTCGGTTCTCGCTCTATTCCCAGAGGATGGAGTTTGTCCCTTGTGTGGTTATCTGGGATATCGGTAGGTGTTTGCCTTGTGTGGTTGTTATCTGGGCATCATCGTCGGTTGAAGGTGGCGCAAAAGTCCGCTGCGGGCTCTCATTTTCAGGTGCCACCCGTTGCCAGCCTCCATCTCTTGCCGAGCTTATGACGCCACTTGGCTGCAACTTTTTATCCTCGCAACGTCTCGAGCTCTGAAGCTGCCTCGACGCGATAATCCCAGCGGCAACCCGGGTCTTTGTGATCGACTGGCCGCGACTACAGCTTGTCCTCCCCTCTCGCAACCGTTAATTTCGCGTGCGGCCGGCAAACATGGCGTCTCTTGTGCGTGACCTCGCCAGCCGTGTCGACCTCGACAAGCAGAGCTTGTTGGGTGAGTCCCCCCGCGCCGGAGTGCGGTGTCGTGACGGTAGTGTCTAATGCGTCTGTGCCTCGGATCAGTGTCTGCGTGCTCGATTGCCTTTAATCCGCTGTTCTGGAAGTGAGTTCCCGCGTCCGTGTGCAATGGCCCCCGTGATGCGTGCCCGGATCCAGCTAACGCGCGCCACGTCCCCAGCATCGTCGCGCGCCAAGGTTCGAAGACGACGCCTCGCCCTCCCGCGGCGGCGGCGACACGCAGCTAACCCCGAGGCACTGTAGAGTACCACAACAAGCTCCTGACGAACCTGTTCGGCGGGCGCTCGCGCACGGCCTGCTACGCGCTCGCGGCGGCCATCTTCTCGCTCGGCCTCGTGCGCGACTGGCTCTATAAGACGGCCATCTTCGAGCAGCCGTCGCACCCGCTGCTGCAGACGCCGTACTCGCAGGTCGCCGGGTACGCGCTGCTGGCGTGCGGCAACGTGCTGGTCGTCTCGTCGACGTGGGCGCTGGGCATCACGGGCACGTTCCTGGGCGACTACTTTGGCATCCTGATGGACGAGATGGTCACGGGCTTCCCGTTCAACGTGTGCAGCGCGCCCATGTACTGGGGCTCGACGATGAGCTTCCTCGGCACGGCGCTGGTGTTCGGCAAGCCCGCGGGTCTGCTGCTGACGGCCTGGGTGCTCGTCGTGTACGTGCTGGCCCTGCGGTACGAGGACCCGTTCACGGCGGGGATTTACGCCAAGCGGGAGCGCGAGCGGGCCGCGGCCAAGTCTGGCAAGAAGCAGAAGTGAACACAAGGTGCCGTCGCATCAAGGCAGCATACGCGCGTCGGCGATGCTTGCAAGGATGCCGAAGGCTGCGTGTGGTATCGGGCACGGGGTTTGGGTCCGACAGGGAGGCGTGGCCTTTCAACAGGCTCAATAGGAGTTTTCGAAGAGCTCGTTGTCGACATCAACCCGTCGACCGGCGCAGGGGTTTGGGACTGAAGCATGGATAGGGGGGGATGATTATCGTCGACTAGCCCGTGTGGACAGTGGAACCACACGAGAGCATCAGAGCATCGGCATGTGTGGACAATAAAACAACACGAGGGCTTCGGAACCTCGGCACCAGCCTGGGCGGACAATAAAGCACGAGAGCATCAGAGCATCAGAGCATCAGGTACGCACCCATCAGCGGGGTAGACACGGCAATCGGCTGCCGGCCCCCACTGGACGTGCTCACGTCTCCACCGTCGCTCGGTGAGCAGCTGTCGTTTGTACGCATCGCGGGCGTGGCATCCTCGTAGGTAGTTGGATGCAGCCACTGTTCCAGGCTCGGCGCTTGCCGCGGCCCACGGCGCTGTAGCGCACGCTTGGCACGGCACCAAGCCAGCCGCTCGTCGGTAGATGGAGATCCGAGGGTAGTCCCCGAACGGACCCGGCGGCGGCGGGCGCAGGGCTGCCGTCTCCATGCTGATTCTGACAACCCGTGGGGCAGCCACGCCGGTTCTCGGTCCGTCCGTGGACGACGCGACGAGCCTGGGGCGGCGGAGAGCGTCCCCGACGACGACAGCTCGTAACGGAGGGGGCCCTGGGTGCCTTTAGGTTTGGCCTCGTCGACGCGGTGGCTGCATGCGTGTATTGGTGTCCCTCACGTCGCGCGCTGCGCTCGGGTGCGTCCGGGAGTTGGACCCTGGCGGGAGGTACTTTGTAGGGTCGAGGAAAGCGCCAGCGCCGGCGCCAGCGCCAAATGCGTCGACCCTTTTCCCACTCAAATACGGCTGGCTTGCCCCTGCAGACAGACGACACGGAGCGGCGCACATGGACGAACCGGACGACGACCTTGACGGACAAGACGTCTTCATGCCCTGCCGCCTCAATCCGAGACTGCGACTGCACACGCTCATGGAAGAGTGTGGCCGGAGAGAAGACAGACGGTTCGACAGAGACCCGACGGTTTCCCCGACTGGGCGGCCAACACCATGCGACGACAAGGTGCGACAGCGGGCCTGAGCGGCTCGGGCACCGAGCCGCAGGACCAGGAGAGTGTCCGGCGCATCGCCGATGGGCTGGAGGCTGCTGCCGGCGCCGGCGGGAAGCGCCAGATTGTCGTGAGGGCTGGCAGCCTCAGACGCAGCGGTGTCGCCAAGGCCCGGACGGCGCTGGAAAAGACCAAGCACTGGTTCATCACCTTTTCCAAGTTCATCGGGCCGGGCTTCATGATCTCCGTGGCGTACAGTGAGTGCCTTGCCCTCGTTCGGCGCCGTCCCGGTTCCGCAGCTGACGTGTCTCGCAGTCGACCCGGGCAACTACGCCACGGACATCGCCGCCGGCGCGTCCTACCAGTTCAAGCTCCTCTTCATCGTCCTCCTCAGCAACCTCTTCGCCATCCTGCTGCAGAGCCTGGCCATCCAGCTGGGCACCGTGACGGGGCTCGACCTGTCGTCCATGAACCGCGTCTACCTGCCCCGGTGGCTCAACTGGTTCCTCTACGCGCTGGCCGAGATCGCCATCATCGCGACCGACCTCGCCGAGGTCATCGGCACCGCCATCGCGCTGAACCTGCTCATCCCGAAGCTGCCCCTCGTCGCCGGCTGCGCGCTCTCCATCCTCGACGTCATGGCCATCCTGTTCTTCTACCGGCCCGACGGCGCCATGAAGGGGCTGCGCCTGTTCGAGCTGTTCGTGTGCCTGCTCGTCCTGGGCGTGGTCGTGTGCTTTTGCATCCAGCTGTCCATGATCAAGGAGACGAGCGTGGGGGAGGTCTTCCGCGGATACCTGCCCTCGGGTGCCATTGTGGAGTCTGAGGGGTGAGTCCGCCGCGACCCTCTGCCGAGTGTATGCTGACAGCTCCTCAGGTTGTACCAAGCCTGCGGCATTCTCGGCGCCACGGTCATGCCTCACAGCCTCTTCCTGGGATCGGGCATCGTCCAGCCGCGGCTGAGAGAGTACGACACCAAGCACGGCCTCATGCCGCAGGAGCCCGTGTCCGCGGCTTCGTCTACCAACGACGGGTACGATAAGATCACGTACATGCCGTCTCACGCAGCCATCAAGCACTCGCTCAAGTACTCCATCACCGAGGTGGCGCTGTCGCTCTTCACCTTTGCGCTCTTCGTCAACTCGGCCATCCTCATCGTGGCCGGCGCCTCGCTGTACCAAAACCCCGAAGCCCTCGAGGCCGACATCTTCGGGATCCATGACCTGCTGGTCAAGAGCATTTCGCCAGCCGTCGGCACAATCTTTGCGCTGGCGCTGCTCCTCTCCGGCGTGTCCGCCGGCATTGTGTGCACCATCGCCGGTCAGATGGTGAGCGAGGGCGCCCTGCGATGGAAGATGAAACCGTGGCTGCGACGACTCATCACGCGCTCCATCAGCATCACCCCGTCCATCATCATCGCCGGCGCCGTCGGGCGATCGGGCCTCAACGCCGCGCTGACGGGATCGCAAGTCGCACTCAGCAGCGTGCTGCCGTTTGTCACGCTCCCGCTCATCTACTTCACCAGCCGCAGCCGGTTCATGACGGTCCAGCCCGGTATGGCGCGGTACACGGACGAGGACGGACGCCCGATCGCCGGCAGCATGACGGGAGCCATCAACATGTCCAACCCGTGGTGGATCGCCATCCTTGCGGGGCTCGTCTGGCTGGTCATTACGGTTATGAACGTTGCGAACCTGGTGTTGCTGGGGTTGGGCAAGTCTGGCTGATGATGATTTGAGAGTGGAAGGGCGAGGTTATATGGCAGAGAGGCCGTGATGATGGGCATGAGCATCACGAGCATGAGCACCCGAATGTGAGGGCGCCATGGTCCTGAGCGGATCACAGAGCATTGGAAAGGAGAATCTACATTATCATGGCACTGGAGTTCTACGAGTAGTTGCAGCTTAAATGGATGGTGCATGGATGGATACGCACGGCTCTGGACCTGCCAAGGCCTGAGACAAGAGCCAACACTCGCCAAAGCTCCGTGACTGCATAACCACTACCGCATTGAAAGCAGACATTTCCATGGAGGATTTTGTAACAAAGAGCACACAGCGTCTTTATCGCGGCTTTGATGTTCTATTCCGGTGACAGACTGCTTGGCGCCTTACGTCAACGCCACGAGCCCCGCCACGGTCCCCCCGCATCAAGGCTCAGCTGAAGCACATGCCTGAACGCGATCGCAGACGACATCATACCACATGCATGCGTCCATCTACCGTTGGCCGCCTCCAGCTCACTCCCTTCAGGCACCGCAGGCACCAGAGGCTTTGTCCTCGTCCTCGGCCCCCTCGCCGAGACACCGCGCTCGCCCGACTGGCTCAGGCGCCGCCACAGCTGCACGCCCGTGAGTGCTTGCTCTAAGGCTGGGACCGGGCCACGCGCGACGTTGTGACCGGTAGAGACATCTTCTGGAGGTTGAAGCGAGCATATACCGGTACCTTTTACTCGTGGCTAAGCGCTGAACGGGCCGTAGGCCGCGAGCAAGAGCCCCCGCCTCGAGGTGGTGAGCTACAGGCGCTGCCCCCAGAGCCCAACATGTTTTCGCAGGTATGAAACCTCTGGGCTCGGTCCCACGGGACCAGTGGACTCGCTGCAGCTCACTCGGCGGGCTTCTCGGTCGGGACTGCTCACCGAGGAGTATTTGCGTGCCGAGCTGGACACGGCGCAACGGCTGCTAACTAGCGCTCCAGAAGAAACCCTATTCGGCGGTCACCGTCACCATCGAGAACCTCACCTCGGAGTCCTACGGTGAGGAGGACCTCAGCGGCATCCCAGACCTCGTCGAAGTCATCAAGCTGCAGGCCTCGGGTCCGACCGAGGCCGCTCGCGCCATCCGCAAGAAGCTCAAGTACGGCAATGTGCACCGCCAGATCCGCGCACTCGTCCTCCTCGACGGGCTCATCCAGAACGCGGGCACGCACTTCCAGCGCGCCTTTGCCGACGAGCCGCTGCTGGAGCGCCTCCGCGTGTGCGGCACCTCGAACCTGTCGGACCCGGCGGTGAAGAAGAAGTGCACGGAGCTGTACCGGGAGTGGTCGCAGTACGCTTCGACGCCGGGGCTGGAGAGGATCGCGCGCCTCTACAAGGTGAGACACTTCACGGGAATCAGCTTTCGGCAGATCAACTGATCCTCTACGCAGGAACTTCCCAAGAGGAAAGTCGCCGTCACGCAGGAGCGGTCCAGGGTCATCCAGGAAACCGAGAACCCCTTTGGCGACGATGAGGAAGAGGAGGCCGAGAGAGCCTCGCGACAGCCCGCCGCGGGACCTTCCAGCCAGCCATGGGCGACGCAAACAGCCCCGGCCTTTGACAGGCAGAAGAAGGACAAGTCCAAGTCCAAGAGCAAGGGTGGCAAGCGGAAACCCTTCGACCTCGAGGCCGAAAAGGAGAAGATGAAGTCGGTCATCGCCGAGTCGTCGATTGCGTCGACCAACCTCATGAACTCGCTGCAGAGCATCAACCGCGAGCGCGAGCGCATCTCGGAGAACAAGGTGGCGGTGCACCACTTTGAGGCGTGCAAGCAGCTCCGCCGGCGGACACTGCGCTACGTATGTTCAAGACCCAGGGAGGCCGGAACGCCTCGCTGACGCCGAAGCTTCTAGATTCACAACGTCGAAGGCGAGCAGTGGCTCGGCAGCCTGCTCCACGCCAACGACGAGCTCGTCCATGCCCTCATGTCGTTTGAGCAGCTGGACCAGTCCCTCGATGCCGACAGCGACTCAGACGACGAGCTCGCCGAGCAAGCCCACCTCTACCGGAGTACGTCGTCCCTCTCACTCCTCCCCCTACTCCCTACTCACCAGATCCAGTGGCGACGCTCAGGGGCAGGGAAGACCACTCCCCGCAAAGCCCCCACGCTCCCGACCTCTCCGGCCTGAGCCTCGAACCGGCCCCCCGCGCCCCCGCGCCTCCCATCCCCAAGCCGTCCAGCCTTGCCGCCCCGCGGCGGCCCCCGCGTCCGAGCAAGAAGCCCGCCCCTGTTGAGGACGAGGACGACGAGGACGACCCCTTTGGCGACGACAACGTCGTGGAGACGCCGGCGAACGAACGCTCGGAGCCAAGATGGTGAGCCGAGCCGGGCGAGCGATCCATGTGTCCTTTTCCGTGGATAATCTACTTGCATGATGGGGATGGGCTCTGGCCGACCTACGAGATCGGGGGTTGGATATCAGACTCTGAGCACGGGGACAGGCAACAGACAGAATGTAGACGGTGACGGCAGTTGCAAATCTTGAATCTCCTTTTGCCGATGTCGCTACTACTCCAGCATCGGTGATGTGTCTTGCGTCGGGCCACCTTCCTGACAGGCTGCCAAAGCCTTGTACTGTGGACACAACAAAGATCCTTACCAAGAACACCGCTTTGGGTTTCCCGATGTGGTGTCGACAGCACTCATCCTCTGCCGGAAGCTCTGTCGGAACGCACGCCGCACGAGGTATAGGGTAGGTAAGCATCCCCGCGACAAGTCGACATGTATGACAACCTCTATTCTCTATCCGAACTTCATCGCGGTCCTTTGTGTAACAGGTGAATATAATTCCTTTGCTCGCAACTCGCCAGTCCAAACTCGAGTTGGTCTACAGCACGCGGTGGACGCGGAGCCTACCCAGAAGGCATAGCAGCTCAAGTCTCCCGGCCGCCCACAACCCCCCATTCTTCTCCCTCAAACAGCAATGGCTCAATTTCCCCTTCCAAGCCTCCGCCTGTATACCGTCGCTCCCTTGAGCTCTACTCCTGGTACTTCTAATTTGGTGGCGGCCAGGCGGCCGACGGCCAATGGGGGGGATTCTTCCCGCCGTCACCTCGCGCAACATGCGGCGGTTCGTGCTCCTGGGAACAGCAATCACGGCCTCCGGGGGCATGCAGGCAAGGACCAGGGCGACGGCGAGGGAGGCGGTATCGCTCGCGGCAGCCGCTGGCAAAGCGGCATTCCCTGCGGTCCCTCGGACCGTTTCGCATGTGCAGATGCGCCTCGCCAGCCTTGCCCTGCTCTCCCTGGGAGCCTTGCCGCGACCGGATCGAGGCAGGGGACGAGGACGTGGAGGGAGAGACGCGGAGACGCCGGTGCCGGACAATACAACCCGTCGCCCCATTCATGACTTGACGGCCGTCGACGCCGGATGGGCCGCCATTGGATATCGAGACTCCCGGCGTCCCCGGACCGCTCATTGACAAGGGCCATCAATAGCCCGGACTGAAGCCGTTGGTTGCCTTTGATGAGCGCATACGGCGCGTGCAGGTAGTTTGCACCTGATAGGTATCCGTATCAAGGTCCACCGTGGCCTGGCCCGTGAGCTTGGGCCGTCAGGAAGCGGATTGCGAGGCTCCAAGCCAGCGCTCCGTCTTCGGTGAGGGCAAAGGCACGCCTAGTCGCGAAGTGGAGGGCTGGGGGTGCAATGCAAGGGTAATCTAGATGGGATCGACAATAGCAAAAGCCGGCGCAAGGACCATCGGGGATGCGATTGTCGAATGCGACCCTGATGGCCATGTGTGATGCCTTTCTTAGCCCGCCTGGTGTCGCGGCCGCCATCCGACGCGATCTCGTCCCGGCACTTGGCTCGCGGTTCGTGCCACCGAACGTCAGCACGAGCGACATGGCGATACTAGCAACGCGGCCGAGATGGGCGCGACCGAGCCGTGGCACGGGCAGCGAGACGACCGCGCAACGGCTGGCTGGCTGGGTGAAGCGGAGCGGGGAGCGGCTGCCAGCGAGATCCGGATCACAGCCAAGCCCCCACCGAGATTCGATTCGCAGTGGGTGTGGGTGCAGGGTGAAATCGACTCGAGCTGCTAGCACAAAGGAAGCGGTGGGTAGTCATCTCGCTACATGCCGCGCGGATTGCACCCCGGGGCTCTCCGTGCATGTACCAAACACCCGACCAACTGTGTCCCTCGAGGAAGCGTCCCATGAATTGCTCGCAGGCAGAGACGATCGGGGCGTCTGGAGAATGAATGCGGATCGGCTCTGCTGCATAGAAGGACGTTCTAGAAAGCCAATCACTCACCAACGGCGTTAGCGCACGCCAGACATGAAGTGGCGGCCGGGAGTAGATTGCCTGCAAGCCCGCGGTGGTGGCCGCCGTCCTGCTGGCGGTGGCTGCGCCAAGCAGGGAAGCCTCCCACCAACTTGCACCATGCAGAGGGAACAATAGGCCAGCCACTTGCGCTGCGTTATTGACGGTTTGGCAGCGCCGCACTTCCCGCCGGCCTTGCTGCAGGACATTAGTCAGTTCTGAAACAGAGCGAGCTCCTGGGGTAGGCGAGGTCGTGTGGGCGTTCTCGGGCAGAACGAGGCCGGTCGCTCCGTGTGGGATCATGCTGATGCTGCGGCTGCATGCCCGGTCTTCCAACCCGTGGTGTTACTGCATCTTGTGTGCTGCTCGGCGGACCGCACGCAAACGAGCGGCGAGCCGACGGCGAACCCTTGGCTCTCGCTGCAGACGCCGCCGTTGTTGGGTCCCGCCGCGCACGAGGTACGACGCGCAACCCCGTCGCGCTCAGGAGTAGCCGAGGGGGTGAGGACGTCGCGGTGCCAGAAGTGGCTTGATCGACGAGTTTACGAGTAAACAGATGATCGGGCAGCCGACTCAGCCGTCGTTGGAAGGGAGCTCGTGGTGAGAGCCGCGAGCCTTCTGCCTGCTCCACGCTTCCACGCACCCATCTTGAAACCTGACGGGAGCCGATGACACAAGCCCGCCACACTCGTACGTACTCGTAGCGCGACGCACCCCCCCGGCCTGGAGGGCTTGCGCAGCTTCTCGAAGGCCTTCGGAACGGTCAAACGAGGGGAGGAGGAGCGAGGATGGACCGGGGGACTGCATAGAAGGCCGGAAGAGCTTCCAGAAACCTGCTGCTAGCGGTTTAGCGCCCTGCTGGTCCCAATGGCGCGAAGGCGCGCTACCCTAGCCTGCAGAGTGGATTGGCATGCATGGGCCATTTCGGCCTCGACGGAGCCAACTGGTCCAGGAGCCGGGGATTGTCCTGCGACGACAGCAAGGCGCTGCCCCTCTTCGCCGCTTCGGAGACGATGGCTCTGGAGTACCTGCACAGCGTTGAGAACTTGCAGCCCGCCGTGTTGGCTCTGAGGACGACTCGTACTCGTACATTCATGGGAGGCTGGGCGAGCAGTTGGCCTCTCGTCGCCCACGCTGGGTGGGTTGTCCTGCCGCGGAGCCCATTGTCACCGTTGTCCGCATGTTTGCTCAATAGTATGACAGATGGAACGTGTGCTGGACCGATGCCTCGCATCGACTACAAGCCACAACACGCCGTAGTCCGCAGTCCGTAGGGGATCCGGAGCTGTTCAGGTACCCCCCAAGGCGACGCCAGGGTTGGGCTTTGTATTGTGCACAGTGCACGGCGTTGAACCGCACGCTAGGACCACTCGAGCCTGGGGCGCCTGAACCTTACCCCAGGCTTCAGAACGGACGTGCCGCCTCGCCTCCTCATCTCCTCGGCTTGCTGGTCGCACGAGAGGCTTGCGTCGAAACGGCCTCCCGAGAGGCGTCATGACGCTCGCCCAACTGCCATGCGACGCAGCCGTCGGCACCGCGGCTCTTTCGAAATGCTGAGGTGTAACAAACGGCGACCGAGGCGGGGCAACCCCAAGAATAGCCGGGGTCATTATCGCCGCCGCCAGATCTGATTGCTCAGCCGGGCAAGTTCGAGAGGCCCTTTTGTTTGTCGAGCGCCGCGACCTGTAATCTTTGTTTGCCAGAGATGCAGCTGCTAGGCTCGAAAATGTGAGGCTCGACCCGCAATCACTTGCCTGTCGCCGTTGCCTGTTGTCGTCACTTTGTCGGATGTCAATTGTCGGACTCGGTTGGCGACAAACCACTGGCCAGCGTGCTCCGGAGCAGGGATCATGGCCGCCGCTGGTTGGATGTTGGCTCACCGGACAACCAGTGCCGTGATGCGCTGTCCCTGGAGTCGAGGACCAACTGGCGAGCCAGACCGGTGCATTCCACCCAGCGAACTAACCCGGTCTCAAGTTGATATTCCAGGGAGATCGTCCTGCGCACACGCCCTTTCCTGCTCGAAGTGCGTGATGGCATGTATGTGCGGACCGGACGGACTACTCGCACAACAGCTGCCCAGCGACTGGGGATCTGGATATCGCGTCGGGACAGACGGTATTGGAAGCGGTGTGAGGCGGACAATCGTAACAAGACGGCACCTGCAAGATGAACGGGCAATCTCCCGAGGCGGATCGAGACGTCGGCGCCGGAGGACCTGTCGTCCACATTAAGTGGCTCCGATAAGACCTCCTACCTGTCACAAGCAGCCTGCCTTGGGTGCAGCATGGCATTCACGACGCCGACAATGGCAGATGTGCGGAGCCCGGCCGTATCATGCAGGACGCCTCCAAATTTGGCCATCCACTGGCCAACTGCAGACGCCTAGCCAGGGACGTTGGCACCGCTTTGTACGTTTGAGGGGACAGCCCTAGAATGACAGCAACACCATCGTGTGAGGCGGGGGATGCACGGGCAGAGGAGTTGGGGATATCCGTAGTCCCTGGCGAGATCGCGGCGGCGTGTTCGCTCGCGAGTGCGTGCGCACCCGCCGGCACTCTTCCTCCCCAGACCGCGATCCGGGCACGGCTCCGGACCTGGACAGACAGGCGCCGTGCTCCAAAACGGGATCTTCCTTGCATGCCGTGCCTTTGACAGGCCCCTCGTGAGCTCGCGAGGCGGCGCACGACCGCATGCTGGTCCGCCACCCGCCGCGGCGGTTCACGGAGCGGCCACGGTGGCCGTCCGTCCTCGCGAGATCGCGCGCCTCGCATGGCTGCATCGGGCCGCTGGCCTGGTCTGGTCTGACAGCCCGTCCCCCCGACGGTCCACGGACGCATTCGCCCGCTCGCGCGAGGTTTGGCGGTTTGGCGGTTTGGCGGCTCGCGTGCCTGGCGCACCGTGCGTGCACTGGCAGAGGCACCTCCGGGGGGCGGTCCAGCACAGGCGCAGGTACACGCCGCGCGCAGCGCATCGATGCAGGGCGAGGGCGGTTTCCCCACGACGTCAGGCACCCTGTCCAAGTACCGGGCCCGAAATGCGTCACGCACACCGCACCTGCCCCCCCCCCC
>JALHCA010000073.1:0-24438 GCA_024340505.1 Tolypocladium nubicola | reverse complement strand
AATCAATCAATCAGATCAGATATGGACTGAAAACTATCAGTTCAGATCAGATTTTAACCCAAATCTGATTTGATTGATCTGACGGCAGCGCTGTCCGGGTCTGCAGTAGCACATCAGCGATGGGAGAGTCCCTGCCAGACAAAAGTCCGACGTACCATGAAAAGAGCCGCAATGAAGTCCGTCGTTGAGCCCGTGGCTTCTTGTTGCCACCCGGGAATCGCCCGAAGGCATCCGAGATAGCATGATTTGGCATAATCGACTCCTCTTCCCGCCGGAGTATTGCTGGCGTTGAGTGTGCAGCCGTGGTACAAGATGGCGTAGTAGAGGACGAGGATGGAGTAGTCTAGATGGACATGGGGAAGACCGACCATGTCGGGTATGAGCTCTATCAGCCGCTTGTTGGCGAGACTCAGAAACATGTCGGTTGGCATGTGGGTGAAATAGTCTATGCGGAAACTCGTAAGCCACAGTCGACGCATTTACACGAGGGCGCAACTTGCTGTGTATCCATGCCTTGGCTAGCTCGGGGGGTATGTCTATCTTGTCAGTGATGACTGATTTGGCGTAGCCTCGCAGCTTCTGCCTTTGCACCTGGTCTATTGCATCTTTGAGGATGGCTGTCGCGTCCAAGTTGGGCGTCAGTGCTAAGTTCGACGCCGGCGAGGACTCCGAGGTTGTATGCCTGGGGAAGGGAGTGGAAACAGCAGGCGAAGCTGCAACCGACGGATTGTGCGCGGAAAGCTGCCCATATTGGCTGGAACTTGGAGGCGAGCTGGTGCTTTGTTGCTCCAGACGCTGCAACCGCTCGAGGATTGTGTTAAGCGCATCGTCGCTTCTCGTGGACCTGTTGGGGCCAGACTATTCTTAGAAGGCGTTCCCGATGGAGAGGCAAAATTCGAGTAGAGGAATATCCGCCTTGTGTGGCTTACATGGGAGTCAGGCAGTCCGTCCCCGGGCGCGCGGACCGTCTCTTAGCCCGTTCGGGGTACATGCATTCCTCATCATGCGTTCTGCAGCGGTCGCATTGAGGTACAACACGATTGCATCGGACCTGCAGAGGCCACAAGAGCTATTGGTCAACGGCAGGTCTCGGATAGACCCGAAGACAGGGGCCAGTACCTTTCGCTCTTTGCACCTGGTGCACTTACGGCGGTGGAATGGCCAAGTTAGTGGTGTGTGATCCGAGACGGACATATGCAGGGACACAAGGTGCCGACTCACCGAGAGGCGGTTTAGCTGCACAGATTGCGTCATGATCTATGCAGATTGGCGAGGACGAACATATGCCGAGTATGTGGACTGTCCGTCGCACCTTGAGAGCGGTATTTCGGGGCCGAAAGTGTCGGGCTTCTTCGTTGGCGGGGTCGCATCCGTTGGTTAGAACTCGGACGCGTAACAGACAGCTGCCAGGGCAGGCTTGATGATCCAAGGACTCGATTACCTCGTTGAGGCTGAGAGCAAAGATGACGACGAAACAGTCACTGGACATATTTCCCGTCATCGGCCAATCGCCGGATACATCCGTTTCAGTCGAGAGCCGAGAGCGTGCGTGGCGGAGTTGCATTTCGCCAAGCGCCGGCCGCTGGATTAAGCTTCTCCGGGATGGCGCGTCGTCTTGGCAAAGTCCGAGAGTCCGAAAGCCCGAAAGTCTCGTGCTAGTAATCTCACACGAGAAAGATAGGGTTAGGGTCAGCCATGGGGTAGAGCCGGTCTTTCGGACTCTCACCCAGCAAATGTCCTTCGGCCCCCCGAATCCCCAGGCCTACAAGGGAGTGCTGTTGTTTTGCAATTGGCATAGTCCGTGCAAGGGTATAATGCAGTCATACGGAGCACAGACACAGTAATACGAGTATATAAAGATGGTTGGTAGCACATCAGATGCCATGGATCAACCAGAGAGTCAAATAGTCTAGCACAGCTTCGCATCAACCCGGCCTTTCCCCGATTCCGCCGTCGTATCTTTGCCCCAGTAGCCATTTGATCCGCGAGGGACTGATGGGCTCCGAGGAGACCTCGGGGTTAGCCCCTGTCCCGTCCAAGCCCGTGCATTCTTCTCAGTCCAGCGACACAACGGCGACCGCTGGGAAGAAGACGTTCAACGACGATGACTTCGCGGAAGACGAGGAAGAGCGCATCGACGAGGATGTGCATGAGTTGGCGCGCAGACTCACGTCTCAGTCACATGGCGCGCCGGGGGCCCTGTTTCCCGTCCCGGCGGAGGGACCTCTTAACCCCAACAGTCCCGAATTCAATGCGAGAAAGTGGGCGAAGGCGTTTTACGACATCAGAAAGGATGCGCTCGATGGGAATCCCCCCAAGACCACGGGTGTCGCGTTCAGGAGCCTCAATGCGTATGGCTTTGGCACCGCAACCGATTTCCAGAAGAGCGTCGGGAACATCTTCCTCGAGGCTGGTACCATAGCCAAGAAGCTCGTCCGCGACAGCCAGCAGCGCATCGACATTCTGCACGACTTGGAGGGCGTCGTACACAGCGGCGACATGGTCGCCGTCCTTGGACCCCCTGGCTCGGGTTGTACGACGTTTCTGAAGACCATCGCGGGCGACACGCACGGCTTCCACATCTCGGACGGTGCCACCATCAATTACCAAGGCATCCATCCCCAGCAGATGCGATCCGCTTTCCGCGGCGAAGCCATCTACACGGCAGAGGTCGACCACCACTTTCCCCATCTCACGGTTGGTGACACGCTCTACTTTGCGGCGCGGGCCCGATGCCCCAGGAACATCCCCGATGGGGTCTCTCGGCAAGAGTACGTGGAGCACCTCCGCGATGTCACGATGAAATTGTTTGGCATTTCCCATACCAAAAACACCCGCGTCGGCGATGATTTCGTTTGGGGTGTCAGTGGTGGCGAGAGGAAGCGCGTTACCATCGCCGAAGCGACGCTGAGTTACTCGCCGCTTCAGTGCTGGGATAACAGCACCCGGGGATTGGATAGTGCCAATGCCGTCGAGTTCTGTAGGACCCTGAGAACGCAAGCCGATGTCATGGGTTGCACTTCTTTTGTCGCCATCTACCAAGCGCCCCAGACAGCCTACGATGTATGTCAATTGCGCCGCTCCCTATCTGAACCCAGAGCGCTAACAGTATCAAGCTCTTTGACAAGGTAATATTGCTATACCAAGGGCGACAGATCTTCTTCGGAAAGGCCACCGAGGCGAAGGCGTACTTTGAGGGGCTCGGGTTTGTCTGTCCCGAGCAGCAGACCACTGCCGACTTCTTGACTTCCATGACGAGCCACGCGGAGCGGGTCATTCGCCCTGGCTGGGAAAACAAGACGCCTCGGTCCCCCGACGAGTTCGCAAAGGCTTGGAAGGAAAGCAAGCACCGGGCCCGCCTGATGGGCGAGTTGGAAGACTACGCCCACGCCCACCCGTTCCATGGGGAGGACTACAAGAAGTTTTCCGCAACTCGACGGATGGACCAGTCCGAGTCCCAGCGAAAGAAGTCGCCCTTTACGCTTTCATACATGCAGCAGTTGAGCTTGAACATGTGGCGAGGCTTTGTGATGCTCAAGACGGACCCCAGCCTGACGATTACCATGCTCGTCACCAACCTGTTCGAAGCCCTCATGATCAGCAGCATCTTTTACAACCTGTCGCAGACTACGGACAGTTTCAACAAGCGCGGCCTCTTGATCTTCTTCGTCATCCTCATGAATGCCTTTGGCAGCGTCTTGGAGATTATGACTCTCTATGCCAAGCGCAAGATTGTCGAGAAACACAGTCGCTATGCCCTGTACCACCCGAGCGCCGAGGCCTTGGCGTCCATGATCATCGACCTGCCGTACAAGATCATCAACGCCATCTTCATGAACACGGTCTTGTACTTCATGGGTAACCTTCGCCGGGAACCGGGTCCCTACTTCTTCTTCTTTCTCATCAGCTTCACGACGACGATGGTCATGTCGATGCTGTTCCGTCTTATCGGGTCCACCACCAAGTCGATTGCTCAGGCCCTGGCACCAGCATCAATCATCCTCCTGGCCCTGGTCTTGTACACTGGATTCGCGATTCCGCCGCAGTACATGCGTGATTGGATTGGCTGGTCTCGATGGGCCAATCCAATCTACTACAGTCTCGAAGCGGCCATGCTCAACGAGTTCGTAGGGCGTGACTTTTCCTGCTCAACCTTTGTTCCTCAAGGCCCAGGATATGACTCCGGGCCACCGAGCGGACGAGCGTGCTCAGTGCAAGGTTCCCTCCCCGGGCAGGACTTTGTAAGTGGTGCAGCATACCTTACCGAGGCATTTGGATACCACAACTCTCACCGGTGGCGCAACTTTGGGGTCCTCATTGCATTCATGGTCGGTTACATGGGCTTGCACCTACTGGCTACCGAGTACATAGCATCCGAGCGGTCAAAGGGAGAAGTGCTCGTCTTCAGCCGAAATGAAATGAACAAGCATCGACGCCAGCAGCAACAAAACGGAACAAGCGACGTGGAGATCGGCCATGTGGCACAAATCCAACAAGGAGCGATTTCGACCGATGAGGAGGTTGCTGAGGTTGAGAAGCAAACGTCCATATTCCACTGGAAGAACGTTTGCTACGACATCAAGATCAAGGGACAACCGCGACGAATTCTGGACCACGTTGACGGCTGGGTCAAACCAGGAACGCTCACTGCGTTGATGGTATAGACAACACACCCCTCCATGGAATTTGGACGAAGATGGCTGACACAACTTCTAGGGAGCCTCAGGGGCTGGTAAGACTACATTACTAGACGTGCTCGCCAGCCGAGTCACCATGGGTGTTGTCACTGGCGACATGCTTGTCGATGGAAAGTTGCGAGACGATTCCTTTCAGCGAAAGACCGGCTATGTCCAGCAGCAGGATCTCCATCTCCACACGTCAACCGTCCGCGAAGCTCTCACCTTTAGTGCCCTTCTGCGCCAACCACCACGATACTCTCGGCAAGAGAAGCTGGATTACGTGGACACGGTCATTAGCCTCCTCAACATGGAAGAGTATTCGGATGCGGTTATTGGAGTTCCAGGCGAGGGATTGAACGTCGAGCAGCGCAAACGACTTACCATTGGCGTCGAGCTTGCCGCCCGCCCGCAGCTGCTGCTCTTCCTCGACGAACCGACGTCCGGCCTCGACAGCCAGACTTCTTGGTCCATCTGCGACCTGATGGAAAAGTTGACCAACAACGGACAGGCCATTCTGTGCACCATTCACCAGCCCTCTGCCATGCTGTTCCAAAGGTTCGACAGGCTGCTGCTCTTATCAGAGGGGCGCACCATCTACTTTGGCGATGTTGGAAAGAACTCGAACATCCTTGTCGACTACTTCACTCGCAACGGAGCACCGGCTTGCCCGGCTGGAGCCAACCCCGCCGAATACATGCTCGAGGTGATTGGCGCCGCGCCCGGTGCTCATACCGAGATCAACTGGCCCGATGTCTGGCAGAGCAGCCCCGAGTACCAGGAGGTTCAAGCGGAGCTTGGGAGACTGGTGGCCTCGGGGGGCCTGACAGATCAGCAGCAGAGCGCTCGGGATCCTTCGAGCTACCGCGAATTTGCAGCGACACCGAAGGATCAGTATGTCGAGGTCACAAAGCGAGTGTTTCAGCAATATTGGCGGAGCCCATCATACATCTATTCCAAGGTGGTCTTGGCTGTTGGTGCTGTGAGTAGACTCTGCAAGTAATTGTAGATGACCGCGACTGACTCACATCACAGACATTGTTCATCGGGCTATCCTTCCTCAACGGACAGAACACGCAACGCGGTCTCCGAAACCAGATGTTTGGCGTCTTCATTTTCCTGACCATCTTCCCGCAGATTGTCAACCAGATCATGCCGGTGTTTGTCTCCCAGCGGACCATGTACGAAGCTCGAGAGCGGCCATCCAAAGCGTACTCTTGGAAGGCTTTTATGGTTGCAAACATTCTGGTTGAAATTGCTTGGAACTCGGTATGCAGGTGGACCCGTCCGTTACTGTACCCATTCACTGACGTCTTGCTAGCTCATGGGCGTTTTCTGCTTCTTTTGCTGGTACTTCCCCATTGGCCTCTACCGCAATGCAGAGTGGACCGACCAAGTGAACTCGCGTGGAGTCACCATGTTCCTACACGTCTGGGTCTTTTTCATCTTCAGCAGCACCTTTGCCAACATGGTCATTGCGGCCATCGAGAGTGCTGATGTCGCTGGCGGCATCGTTAACCTGTTCATGATTATGATGTTTGCCTTTTGCGGGTAAGTCATCTGCCTTTGTATCCGCGCCTCGGGGATCTTTCTGAATGTTCGATAGTGTTCTTGCAGGACCAAATGACCTCCCTGGCTTCTGGATCTTCATGCTGCGTGTTAATCCGTTCACATATGTTGTGGAAAGCTTCATGGGTACTTCCTTGGCGAATGCTCCCATGTACTGCGAGGCAAATGAATTCGTTTCGTTCAGCGCCCCGAATGGCACAGCCTGTGGCGACTATCTTTCGTCGTACATTGCTCAGGCAGGGGGCTTTCTCGCCGACCCGGACAGTTCCGACTGTCGGTACTGTGCCATGTCCGAGACGAACACCTTCTTGGCTGGTATCAATGTGAGCTTCAGCCACAGGTGGAGGGACTTTGGGTTTATGTGGGCGTATTGCATTTTCAACGTCGTAGCTGCTCTTCTTTTGTACTGGCTGGTGCGGGTTCCCAAGAACAAAAAGTCAAAGAAGGAATAGATTACACAACTCGGAATAGGTGGTTCAGCCGTTAAGTTAGACGCTATATATAGACACATGTACTACGTATCGATATCATGACCTACCTGATCCATTTGCGATCGAGTGCAAGTTGAGCCCTCGTGGGTACTGCCCCGATATACTATCCATACCACTAAACGCCAGCTCCCGTCCAAAGATGTTGCAAGTGTATATCATTGCCGCTTCAATTATACATCGCCCAATATGTTTAAGGCACATGTACCTTGTGGTCATGTTTTGTATAGAAGAAAGCTCTAGTCTTCCTTTGTATACATGGGGTCTGGTTCTCTGGGGCAGAATCAAGCTTTACACAGAAACAGATTACCAAGCCAGATGGATCCCAGTCACATACCGTACAGGCACTTCACCGATGCAAAGGGGTTTCCGGGCGGCACACGTCAACGAGCGTGTTCTTACATACTGTTCTCCGCTTCTTTAATCAACAAAATGTAAATCACGATAAGCCTTGGATGATAAATGACGCGTCCTAGAGCATAAAGCACACGCGAAGTGATAAACGAGTCTAACAGCGGCGGTTTTAGGCCAATCCAACACATGCGAGTAGCAATGTGTCGCAGACCCGCTGAATTCGACAGTGGTGTTCAAGCCACTCACCAACATTGTACCCGCAGTTTTACTTGTAGTTGTCACTAGTCGCTAATCAGTTATGTCGCCAGGTTGAATGCACAATCGAGTTGTTGACTTCGCAATCATGCTATCGAGTAGTGCATGACGCCGTACAGCAACCCGGAAGTAAAACCAAACTCCAGCCCACTGAAAAGGTGGCAGTGCTGCCACGGGTCCGTACAACCCTGGGAACCCCAGGTGGGATTCGGCTACACGGCAAGATGAGGTGCGTTGACTTGCAGGTCTAGGACTAGGATCAGCCTACCGGGCCCAAGTTCAAACACGCTAGTCGGCAATTGCCTCCCGATTGACCAACTACCTGTCTTACACGGTGGTGGCATCATGTCGAGCTTCCACCCCAAGCTGTCCAGCTCGGGCGGTCTTGAGAGAGCACCAGACATCAGCCACCGCGCGTCCTGCACGTACTCGTACCTCGAATCAGACATGGGGACCCTGCGGGACTGGGTGACGCAATTGCGTGTGTTTTGAGACACTTGGATGCCAGGAGTCGGGACTCAAGAAGACGTGCAATTGATCTCGACTACTGCTTCTTGACAGCCACTTCAGCTTCGATATTTGAGCCCTTCCCAGCGAAGGCAGAGACGATTGAGCCAGTTTCGGGCTGCAGCAGAGCTCTGGAGAGACACTGACACTCTCATGGCCCTGGACTGCATAGACCATCTACCAGCGTCCCTCACCGGCCAGCTGCTCCTCAGCCTGCGACTGTGCGTGGCGCTTGGCCTTCTCACTGTCGATGAAGTCGAGGCCCTTGGTCTCAACCTCGCGGTCGACAAAGGCGCCGATCACGCCGGCGAGGATCTCCTTGGCCTTGGCGTGCGCGGGGGGCTGACCTATGCATGCGTCGTTAGCGATTGTACCGACAGCTCAAGCCGTCCTCTTACCATTTCTCGCGACGTGGTCTTCGTAGGCCTTGGCGGCCTCGTAGGCGGCGGCGCCACCGAGAAGCTCGTGCGTCCACTTGGCCTCGTGGGGACGGTTGGTAACCTCGTCGTGGGCGCGAGCCTGATCGGAGTCGTCTGGAACGGTGTTAGGCAAGCTGCACGAAAGGAAGCGAGACTTCCGGCAGGATGTAGCTCACCGTCGAACCAGCCCATTGTAAGTGGATTGTACGTGAAATATGTAGGATAGGAAAAGAAGGCTGAGTCGTGTTTGAAAGGAAGGTTCTCACTTCTGGGGGGACGACGCTGGAGGGGTATTATATAGAAGTCGCGTCGGGAAGAGGGGGAGAGGGCCCGGAACCGCGATATGCCAGGCTCAATAAGGCGATCGATGTGAGACGACCCGCTTGTATTCAGCGAAGCAGGGTAGGCTCAAGTGTGGTCCAGTACCATTGAACGGGAAGGGTCCCGAACGGAGTGGCGTGCTAAGCCCCTTAGTTGCGTCAGAGGGGCCTGCCGACTTGTGCCGATCTACCGGTAGGCCCGGGCAACATGTGCTTCACCGACGGTTGTAGGACCGCCAAAGCTCCATCTGTTGTGATCCGAAGTCTATGCTCGGTAATTGAGACCGATTTAATCCTGCAAAGCCATCGTTGCCAGCTTTGATCAATGCGGTCTGGAAGTTGGGAGCCTAACACAGTGCTAACGTAGTTCTATAGAAGCGACAACGGAATCGAAGCTGGGCTTTCAGCTTGCTACAATCTGGCAAGGGTTGGAATATCAATATTCTTGTGATCGATCACTTGACCGACACTATCATAAAACGATGGTGCTAGCCATCTTTCACTCAGAATGTCTCTAGTGCAACCCAGCAATACTATACCTGGCTCAGGAGCCTAATAACCTCTTAAAGGCTGATTGTTGATAGAAAATCATCTCACATTTAATGCTTGTTGGGGCTGCTTGTAAATTGCCTATATAATTGTGAATCTGGTCAATCTCTAGTCCATTATAGGTTGAGCTACCAACTTAATCGCCGCACAGCCTCATTAAGTCCTCCATGGTCACTTGGCATTTTCATATTCGGCTTCTTGATGACAACTTGGTTATCCGTCTTATTGGGCTAGTGAGTCATAAGCTGTGCACGGCATGGTTGTCTGATATTCTGCTCCTTAATACATATCCACCATCGGCCGAAAGAGTCCAAGGGCTAGATTAAGAAATCCCCGGCATTAGCTTCCCATTGAGAACAGGCGCGCAAACTTCAATGGCTATGTGATGTCTATAAGTTAGCGGGAAATTGGCCTTTTGTAGGAGTCGAGAACACAACATGAATGTGGTGGAGCGGGGACAAGACACCAATCGTTTAGTGGCACCAGAGATGGGAACCCATTTCGAGAGTCAATCCACAAGTACTGTAAAGTAAAGTAGCATCATGGCCTTTTGATTTTGGCGAAGTGTGCAAGAAGGCTGTTGTGAGTACGTGGGGTGTGAAACGTGTCGTGATGGAGTTGGTCATTGGCGTCGGTGTGACGGAGTCGCAACTCTACTCACTCATACGATTTACTCCTTTCCTAATTTGTCAAGGCTCCATTTTTGCCTTGCAGAGGTAGCTGTCATCTTCCTCGAGCTTGCTTTTTGAGAAGTATATATAGTGTTTAATTTGTATGCTAAAGTAGAAGCAGCTCGATGTAGCACCGAGTACTGGCAGGCAAGAGTAAGAAACGACAAGCGACAGCAAACAGCAGCAAGCGACAGAGGAAGTATACGGCAAACATAGTATTAGAGCCTCAAACTAGAAGTAGTACACTGTTTAGAGACACAACACCGACTGCATAGTGACCCATAATCCACAGGCAGAGGCTCACCATTTGCGAACTACGTCTTTCTCTCTTTTTGCCTCCCTCTTCAATATCGTCTAGTCACTCCCAAACCTCCACCTCCCTCCCCCATTCAAGCCAACTTCTGTGGGTACTAGACATATCAGCGTGGTCCAGTCAGATCTCTATCCATTTGCAGGGACAACTGGGTCTGCGCGATCGAATCCATGAGTCATCGTCAACGTTGCCTTCATAGCCATCACTTTCAATCCATCCTCTCAATGATTTGGGTAAAGTACTACCATTATCCTTATTCTCATCATGTCGTGACAGGCCAGACGTAGAAGATGGGAGGTGCCCACGGCCGCACAGAGAGATCGTCGGCCTCGGCCTCAGAGGGCATGCCTGCAGCCATGCCTTTTGTGGGATGAAGGAAATGGCATGCATCTCTGCTCTAGATACAGTCGTGTAATAACAGGGGAACAAGTCTTTAAATTGCACAGGTAAAAAATTAATAAACACATGCTATTATTACAGATGAAACCCAAACAGCAGCCAACATCTTTTTCTAAGGAACAACCTGTGAGCCACTACTTTCCAGAGTGACAAGAAACAAGCCAAAACTCCCGCAACAAGAGGAATCAGCTGGGCAACACTCCCAACATCTTGTGCGCCAACACCCTGAATGTCGTTCTCGCGAATGAGATATTCCACCGTGGCTATGGAGAGCCCAATCAAACCCATCGAAGCCAGCATGAGCGAAATCTCCACCTGTGGTCGCCGTCCCGACGGCCTCGTAAAGCCAGCCTTCAGGCCACCCTTGAAGCGATGAATCATCTTAAAGATGCTAAAGGCGGCGAGAGCAACGCACGCGACCAGGCCAGCAACGGAGAGGGCCTTTCCAAACGACCGGAACCAGCCATCGATTGTCGAGGGGCCAAAAAACACAATGTCCCTCCCTCCGCATTCGCTTTTCATCTCATCGATTCCATTAAACCAAAACCAAGCCCCAAACCCTGAAAGGGCCAAGTAGAAAATGAGTCGGAGGATGCCCGACATGTGGCCAAAGTGGCTGATGCCATCGCCGGTGACGCTGGACAAGGACCCGCATAGCAGGAGCTGCGTGATGACTGCGGCAACCGCATTGTGCCTCTCGCCGGACTCGGTGCAGAGGCCGAGAAAGATGGACGTCTGCACGATGAGGTTGAGCAGCCGGAAGGGGCTCTCGTTTGCGGGATCGAAGACGGTGGTGATCAATGTCGCGATCCACTGCCCGTACACACCGATGCGCACCCCGAACCCGAAGAGGTCGGAGTTGCCCACAAAGGAGCACTCGGCCGCGGACATGGCAGCGACGGGCGATGGAAAGGAGCTGAGGGTCGGAAGGCGTTGCGGGTGAGCGATGGACCGTTGCAGCGCGTGTGGAGGCGAATCCGGCGCACTAAATAAGCAAATAAGGTTGCGGGTAGGCCCGCTGCCGTTGGGCTGGTCGGACTTGGCGTAGAGGAACGGACCGGACGAGGAACAGAGGGAGGAGGGGCGAGAGACTCGTCGGACGCGTGCACAGTGATAACTTAATAAGGCAGATGCGAACCGCCTCGCCAGTTCGCCTTGCCCGGCTGCCTGCTGCTACGTATCCGAGGAAAGCAACGATTTGAGTGGCGGGCGCAACGATAAGTGCGTATGCAGCTGAATAGCCTCAGCCTCCATGGGCCCATGTACAAACCATGGCTGCATTGCCTCAGTGCCATCCGTTCCCCAAGCTCTCCGAACCCTGCTTCCTGAGCCCTGGCATCCACCCCAGTGGCCATCGGTCTAGGCCGCATGACGCCCGCCCCGGCCAATAGACGCCGGCATGGCGCCGCTTGAGACGCGGGCTTCTGCAGTCGAGCAGGTCAGCAAAGTCAGCCTCGGTCGGCACATGAGACAGGCTGCGGCCTCCCGGGGCTGATAGGGGTCACCAGCTGCGTGTAGGCGTGGGGCTTGGTCCGAAGCCCCAGCTCTTCATCAGCCTCACGCTGCGCTCGTGCAGTCGCACCACGCTTCGTCTTAAGACATGCGCAGACGGGCGCGGGTTCAGTGTTCTGCTGCTGTCGACTCTGCCCCTTTCTTCTGCTGCTCTCGAGTTGCCGAATAATAGCCTCCAGGTCCAGCGTTTTGTGTCCCAGCAGCGACGGGCGGCGGACCTGGTTCCTCAATTGCAAGCAAGACCCCGCCATTCTCCAGTTGCTCAACCACCCAGTTGCGGCGAGACCGCCGGAACACGAGCGTCATGTTCAACGAGACTGCTGCCGCAGAGCTGGGTCTCGCTTGCCCTGTTGTGGGCAATTCCGATCTCTACGGCCTGGGCATCCGGATCGGCATCTACATCCAGATGCTCACGGTCCAGCTGTCGGGCCTCCTGACGGCTTACTTCCAGGTCGAGGACCACATAGGCCAGGGAACCATCGTCTTCGTCCTCTCCACCTCCATTGTCCTCGTCAGACTCCTCAACGCCACCATCCAGGGCTTCGAGGGCCAAACACCCATTGAGCCGGTCGAGGTGTTCCCCGTCCTGACGCTGCTCCTCATCCAGGTGGGGGTTTGCAGAGTATCGCCCCGGAACAAGACGACAATGTTGATCTGGATGGTCGAGCTGGTTGGCCTCACCGCCCTGTTCGCCTGGTTCTGGTGGCATGGAATGGACCTGCTGCCACGGTCGTGTCCCGATGACAAGGCCTTCTTCTTCGCCCAGGTCAGCATTTGGAACTGGTTCCGCTCACTCAACAAGGCCGGCTCGGTTCTTGCCGCGATAGGCACTGCGGTGGCTTTATTTGTATACTGCGGATGTGAGTGTCCCTAGGCTCCAGCACGCATGCCGAGCCTTGCAAACGTAGCGTCACTCGAGGGGCGCGTCAATGCTAATGATCACCAGCCATCATCTATTACTGTGTGGTGGCCACAGTCAGGTGTATCCAGAGACGGCGCGATGGATACACAGCAGCCTCCGACGTCGAAGACGATGAGCGCAGTGTCGGCGTCGGTACCATTGATCTTGTGGTCAATATTGGCGCCATTGTCTACGTGGAGGTCTCGCTGAAATGGAACGACATCGCCGGCGTTCACTCCCTGAACAGTCCCGGCCAGTTCATGCCCTTCTTCATCGCCTTAGGGCAGTTTTTGAGTGTCTTCTACTCGGCTGCAAAGTACCTTCTTCTACTCCATGCAGACGAGAGCGTGGTGGAGGAAGAGGACGGTAAGTCGATCTGCGTTGATTTCGCGGTGCTGTCCCCCACTAACGTGATCGCCATTTATAGAATCGTTGCTCCAATGCCATCACGACAAGGAAAAGGCACACCATCGGAGGCCAAGCGACCAAGAGAACATTCCCATTTGAACACGATGCCCAACCAGCGCAAGAGCCTGCGATACTCGAGTGGTGGATTCCTCGGAGGAATCGGGTGAGAGTGGCAGGACAGGCGTTTGGATAACAGGCGGGGGCCTCTGAGCCGGTCCGTCTCGCGCGTCATTTTCCCGAGCCACATGATTTCATTTAATACCCAGACTTTTACGATATGTACGACGAATGGCTCCGTAAACCGGCCGGCCATGCGTCCACGATATCCCCCAGCTTCCCCTCCCCTGCAGATCGCTATCCAGCTGTGCTAGCTCCGATGCGACAACTTGACATGCACTCTGCTGCTTGTTGGTCAAAGCCGCCAAAGGTCATGCGCCTGGCCTGCTGTGTAGTTACGGTGATACGACCCCTCACTCCAGGTGCTTTTGTCGCATACTTGAGGGTCAAACCTCTGTCAAACACGCAGTACGACTCCCGGCACGCAACAGCCTCCTGTACCGGCTCTCAAGTCCCTATCTCTTCTTCTATAGCCTAGCGGTATAGACAAAAAGTCTCAACTTCTTTTCCTTCGTTCAAGTGGATGGGAAAATTAAGAGTCTTTTTGCTAGATTTGCCACTCATGCGATGGCTTGATGTGAGTCCCGCCCGAGTGTCTTCTGACCATACTTTCCTCGGACAACACACACCGCCGACGACAAATCAATGCCCTCGGATTCCGCATGCCGCCTAGCTGCTGCGTGACGTCGGAACTGGCGCGGACGGGCAGATCCCATAGTGCACGTCTTCATGCTGATGAGGGGAACAGCTAGATGCATTGGTGTTTTAGTATATCTAGGCTGGTATAGCAGCACTGTACATTTCTGCTGTGGCGGTTCGCTCGCAGCTCCATGCTCGATGAACTACCTGCGATAAATCACACATCTAATTGAGAGGTTTTTTTTGGTATTTTTGTTGTCTAAAGGGAACACTTGCTATGATGCTCCTGTTGCTAATTATCGTCGGGGGCACGGTTATGGCTGCGAGTGCCACCCACCATGGCAAGATGAAGAACCTCGTCACCTTCGGAGATAGCTACACTGATGAAGGCCGCCTAGACTACTTCATCGGTCACCGAAAGGCTCCCCCAGTGGGATCGATGTTGCCACCAAACAACATGACCTATAGTGGCGGCTATGCCTGGGGTCGACTCGTGGCCAACACCACTGGGGCGAGATATTACAACTACGCTGTGGGCGGCGCCATGTGTTCCAACGACATTATCAGCCGCAGGCTCCCGGCCACCAACGGCCCGTTTCCGTCGGTCATGGAGTACGAGATACCCACCTACAAGGAGGACTTGAGTTATGGATCCCTGTACCCGGACAGGCGGGCCGACAATACGATCTATGCGCTCTGGGTTGGGACCAACGATCTCGGGATTGACGGCTTCCTGGGCGACACGCAACGCGAGAGGCAAAACATCATCTCCTTCATAGACTGCGTGTGGCGTTTCTTTGACCAGATATACGACACGGGCGGAAGGCGGTTTGTCCTGATGAACCAGTTTCCGCTCCAATTCGCCCCCATGTATGCGACCCCAGGCGTGGGAGGCTGGGGTAACAACCGGTACTGGCGGAATCCGTCGGCCTACAATATCACGGAGTACCAAAATAAGATGCTCGAGTACACAGCGAGTGTGAACACCATGTTCGACTACGGCGCGCCGTTCCACCTCCGCGTCCAGGCGCGATGGCGCGGGGCGACGTTCTCCATCTTCGATGTACACTCTCTCGTGATGGACGTCCGCGCAAACCCGAGCGAATACCTGGACGCACCGGCAAATGTCACGGGCCCATATCGCTCATGTCTTTCCAACTGTGTCGTTTCGCCAGAGCCGCTCTCAAGCTTCATGTGGTAGGTAAAGCCAAGTTTGTTGTGGCCCAGTCCAATTATGTTTTGTTTGCTGACGAGGAACCAGGTATGATGAGTTGCATCCCTCTGCGAGGATGGAAGAATACATTGCAAAGAACTTTATCGACGTCGTCAATGGAAACTCAAAGTACGGGACGTGTTTTCACTAGTAGTATACCCAGGTACCAGATATTTCTTGGGGTCAGTTTGTGCAGCTATTTGATAGCATCTGGCGGTCTCTCTGTCTTCCTTAGGGCTGAGGACAACGATTCCAACGTTTGAACAGACTCAGCATGCATTGGTTTTCCATGACACGTCCATTGATTGCCTTGTGCTCGTGTCATCCACGGCTTTTCTGATGAGGTCATACTTCCAGTTTTCACGTAATTAAATGGGTAGTAAGTCTGAGGCAATAGGTGCGATCATCCAGTGCCTCCCGTCCCGACCAGTCGGTCACCTCATGTCTCACAGCGCGGCCCGTCCCGCCTGACACCCGCACTGGCGGGTCGTCGCCACGAAATCCGCATCCATGTCGCCGCACACATCGATACGCAAAAAGGAACTGCTTCCAATCTCCGACACAACGTCCAAAGCTACG
Source organism: Tolypocladium nubicola (assembly GCA_024340505.1). NCBI lineage: Eukaryota > Fungi > Ascomycota > Sordariomycetes > Hypocreales > Ophiocordycipitaceae > Tolypocladium > Tolypocladium nubicola. The sequence continues at coordinate 8,549 of JALHCA010000073.1, read as the reverse complement.
GCAGCGCCTGAGGACAGCAGACAGGCCAATTCCGTCCCTTGCCGAGTTGTTAATCCACCCCCAGGACACCCGAACGGCCCCTTATTCACACCACGTCGCGTCAACACATCCCGATACAAAAAGAAATTCTCACAAGGCCAAAAATTAAAGATGATAGCCTCATGGCGGAATCGAACCGCCGATCTTATCATTACTAGTGATACGCTTTACCGCTAAGCCAATGAGGCGCTAATTGTTGGGGAACACGAGGAGTCAATACGCAATATGAAGCCATCGTGTGGGAGTGGGAGGAGCGGGCCCTATACGAAATGAGGGTATACCCGCAGTGGAGGAACCGTGGGGCATGACGAGGGCTGTTCCACCAGACGAGGATACGTACGAGTACTCGTACCTCGTTCCAGACTCAGAGTATCGGTTTCCGGGAACGTCCAATGCCAACAGTCATTCAATGCCAGCTCACTAGGACCGTGGGCTTCACGGCTACTCATGTCGGTTTCATATGAGGCTCAAGAGAAACAGCAGGACGTTGCGGATCCATCTCATTGACAGGCTGAGCAAGATGCTTCTCGGAAAGGGAAGTGACGGCATGGGGATCCCATTCACCATGCCAGCATCCAGTAACACGGTATTCAGCTTCGAAACCAGCGACCACATGCAACCATTCCAAACGCGCCAGGTGAATCAGTCTTTCTTAGGGAGGTACTTCATGTACCGAAAGACGTAGTGTCCCCATTTCGCATCAGGGCCTTCGTTCGGCGGCGCCATGGGCGCGTACTCGTCCAGGTCGATGTCCAGCGCCCTGATAACCTGGAAACCAGACTTCTCATACATCCTCCATGCAGGCTCCGATGAATGAACCCAGGCGAAGACGCCGTTGTCGTCGCAAAACCTGGTGCCCCATCGAAGGAGCGCAGAGCCGACACCCCGACCCTGGTATTTGGGGGACACAGACAGGCCGATGACGAAGATGCATCGTGTTCCCTCGGGCATGACCTCTGTCATCCATGCTTTCATGTCTGCGTTTGTGCGAGCTTCAAGCCGCTTGATTGGATCCGTTTCCGGCTGGAGCTCGGGCTTTGACTCGGAATCCTTTGACAATTCTTGCTTGCCTCTTGGCTTTGCCGGCGGCTGAGTTCTCCCCTCCACAACGGGCATCTCCTCTGGTTGGAACCCGCGAAAGCCCCAGTTGCAATAGCCCATGGTTTCTCCAGACGCCTCATCCACTGCCTTCAGAATCACACATATCGGGTTCTGCAGGAGGCCGGGTAGGCTTTCGAGCCCGTGCTTCTTCATATCAAAGGGTTCCTTGCCCAGCCCTTTCATCTCGGTTTGGCGATCCGTTTCAAAAGCATCCGCGCTCAACTGTGCCACGGCGGGCACATCCTCAAGCGTGAGGGGTTGGATTTTGAAGCCTAATTTCGACATGGCATACGAAGTAGATTGCGTGGTGTTGTCCGAGGCTGGTGGGTTTCGTCTCCTGGATAGTTGTCGCCAAGCTGAGTGGATCTTTCGAATTCCATTCTCATTGCTTGGGGGAAGTGCCGTGTGAAATACTTGTTCATGGGAGATCTCGCTGGGCTCAATGTGACCGGCACCTGACTCACTCGGCGATGCTGACAGAGAATCTGCGCTATTGGAACCACATCGCGAACGGCAGCCGGTCGCGGGGTAGTGGAGTATCGTCGTAGATAGCAGTTCTTAGCCGCTTGCCTTTCGCAGCAGGTCGAGAACCGACTCGGCATATGCTGGCCCATCAGCCTCGGCGACGCCGCCGAGCACCACGGTCTTATCCTTGGACTTCATGCCGTGGCTCAGATGGAAACGGGTCTTGGGCAGTCCGGTGATATCGCTGAGGAGCTGCACAACTGCCTTGTTGGCCTCGCCGTCTCGCGCTTGTGCTGCCACGCACAGCTCCACGCAGTCGTCCGAGACGGACGAGACTCCTTCGCGATCCTTGCTCGTGCCGGGCTTCACGCGCAACTGAAGCCGGAGTGAGCCCAGGGCCGGTGTCTTCTTGCCGCCCACGACGAAGCGAACGGCGCTAGACGACGCCATGGCGATGCAGTTCGTTGGAGGGACGGGTTGGCTGTGGTCGGCCCAAGGGGTCTGGAGTTTGGAGGGTGTGAGGGGTAACACCAGCGTGCAACTCCAACCAGCTTCAGGCGGTGCCCGACAGGAGGAATAAATGGCTCGGGGCTGTCGAACTCTCGCACCTGCATACCTCCGGCACAAGGCGCTCCCGCGTGCGTGCGATGAGCCAATTCACCACCGCACTTCGCTGGCGCTCTGCCGTGCCACGGTTGCGTCCACAGACGTTCAACAAACTGGAGTCGCTTCCTCGGGCGATTCCTCAGGCGCTTCCTCAGGCACCGAACAGAGCCGCAGGGGCCGTTCCAGCGGTCGCGGTCGCTGCAGGGCTCTGGCAGCTGCAGCCCAGCCGTTGCCCCACCTCAGGCCCTGCCACGCCCCGTAGCAGCAGGTGGCAGAATCCTTGCTCCCCAAAAATCGCCCGACGTTTCACAGCAGCAACATCATCACCGCCGTCTTCAGCGTCAGCACTTCCGTATTCCACCTGCATGATCGCTACCCGCCGGCTCCGCCCCAGTCTCCCGTCAAGCGCCATGGCCTCGGCGTACAGCGCGTACCATGGCGCCGCCAACGGCTCCCAATTCACCGTCACCGCGCTGGGACGTTGGTCCGTCCTGAACAAGCAGCTTCCAGGTGGGTGGGCACGGTCCTCTGCGGGCTTCTGCGTCCCCCAGCTAACCCGGCGAAGCCGTGGACAAGATCAAGGCGCTGCACGTCTACGACTTTGACAATACCTGTACGTTGCTCCCCAACTGACGCTGTCGCTGCCGCCGCCGCCTGGCCCCCGCTTCGAGACTCCCGCTGATTGCAGAACAGTGTTCAAGACGCCCCTCCCCAACCCTGCGCTCTGGAGCGGACCGACCATAGGAATGTTGGCGAACCAGGACATCTTTGTCAACGGCGGATGGTGGCACGATAGTCGAATCCTCGCCGCGACCGGCGAGGGCCTGCACAAGGAAGAGCCGCGTGCTTGGAACGGATGGTGGAACGACAAAGTGGTGGAGCTCGTCAAGCTCACCATGAAGCAGCCAGACGCCCTCTGCGTGTTGCTGACCGGTCGCTCCGAGAAGGGCTTCTCTGAGCTGATCAAGCGGATGGCGGTGAGCAAGGACCTCGACTTCGATCTGATCGGCCTCAAACCGCAGGTCAGCCCGACGAACCAGAAATTCCACAGCACAATGCACTTCAAGCAGCTCTTTCTCAACGCCTTGATGGAGACGTATAAAGATGCCATCGAGATTAAAGTCTACGAAGATCGGCCGAAACACACAAAGGGCTTTCGCGAGTTCTTTGCCGAGTACAACCGTCGCCAGACTTTAGCGCCAACGCGAGGCCCCTTGCTTGCCGAAGTGGTCCAGGTAGCAGATACCTCGACACAGCTGGATCCTATCGTGGAGGTGGCTGAGGTCCAGCACATGATCAACATGCACAACGCAGCCTTGGCTGCCCAGCCCCCGAACCCGCGACAATCCAGATTCCAGATCAAGAAAACCGTCTTCTTCACCAGCTACGTCATCAGCGCCGATGATAGCAGCAAGCTTAAGAAGCTCGCTCAGATCCCACCAGAGACTTCAGCGCATGATCTAAAGTACCACGCAAACAATATTCTCATCTGTCCCCGGCCATGCCCGGCGAGCATACTCGAAAAGGTCGGCGGCATGGGCAGTACAGTGCTCTGGGAGGTCACCGGAACGGCATGTCTCGATAACAGCATATGGGCAGCTCGCGTGCGCCCAGTCCCGTCCACGGCCGTGTATCACACAGACAACCCGGTGCCTCTTGTGGTGCTGGCCCTTAGGAAAGGCGCCAGACCAGTTGATGCCGGGAAGATCACCAGCTGGGTGCCGCTGCCTCCAGACCAGTCTTTCGTCTTCGAGACTACCGTGCGTGAGAAGATGATTCTCCGAGTCGAGAGCGAAGACCCCAAGGAGGACGCCTACGAAAGCTTGTTTGCCAACAAGGCATCCAAGCGAAAGCATACGGGCGATGACGATTGGGGTCATCGACATGCACACGGTCATTATGGCGGCCGCAACGAGTCAAGAGGCTACCATTCTGGTAGAGGAGGCGGCGGGCGCGGAAGAGGCGGCAACCCCAGCCGCGGCGGCCGCAACGCCAGAGGCGGTCGAGGCGGCCGCGGTCGAGGCTACAACTACCGCTCCCTCGACGACGTCGAGCCCAAGAGCCAGCAAGGCGGTTACGGTTCTCAGGTTAATTATGATGACGCCTACCAGCCGCCAAGCCAGGTTCAATCTGCGCCCACAGGCCCGAGAGTGCCACATGGCCGGGGCGCATCCCATCAGGGCAGAGGTGGCGCACAGCTGACCAGCCGGCCCATGGGTGGCGGACAGGCGAGCAACGGTGCGGACTTGCAGAATTACTACTAGGAAAAGTGATTGATGTGACTTTGGGCAGCGTTAGCCGGTCGGCGGGGAGTTTTGGGCGTCAGGGGTGTTGGTTGAGAATCTCCGTCATCCGTTTGGCGGGAGTATATCCCACAGTACCCCCATTTGTTTGCATTTTTTGTCAGGACGAGGCTGTACTATATTTCATACCTTGTGCGCGCTGCGGTCGCGTGACGGTTTGATGGATCTTGCGGCACGCAGGCGATTTTTCAAGCGGAGTCATGGTTCTTGGATGGGGGGAAATGCGGCGTCGAAGGGCAAGGGAGGTTAGGATAAGCCTGCATCGGTATAGCGAGCCTCAAGGGCCGTCTATTTGTACACACATTAAGATACCACGATTACCCCGAGACTAGTTGGCCTTGTAGATGCTCTTGCTGTATTGCCAGGCGATGTGTCTAAGTCTACTCGTCATCACTATCATCCTCGTCGTCGTCTTCCTCCTCCGCGTTCTCCAGCCACTCCACAAGCACCCTGGCCTTCTCCTTGAGGGTGGCCATGCCATCGCCCTCACCGGCCCTCTCGTCCTCCCACCACCCGAGGATGCCGTCCTCCTCGAGTATGTCTAGCGCATACAGCTGCTGCAGCATCGCGGCGAGCAAGGTGCCCGTCTTGCCCTGCTCGACGCCCTTGGTGTGCTGCAGGGCTCTCTGGAGCGCGAGGATGAACTCAATCTGCTCGGGCTCGCCGCCGCCGACACCGACCTCGTCGATGAACTTGGTCGCGCCGTTCCGGGCGGTGAGCGCCCGCTCGGCAGCTTTGTTGGGTTCGAGCGCGCCGTATTCCGGTGTGAGCAGCTCGGCGGCGCGGCGAGCGAATGCCGTTGCGACGGCCTTTCGCATCATGGCGTCGGATGCGTCGTTGGCGAGACGCAGGCCCATAAACTCCAGCTTGGCGGAGTCAAAATCCCCTGAAATGGCCCGGAGGGCGTCGAGAAGACCGTGAACGGCATCCGCGTGGAAGGACAGCTTCCCTGCCGAGTCGTCGGAGGCGAAGGATGAGAGCCGGGAGCGGGAGGGCCCGCCGGCACCTGCAGACAGGAATCTGGGGTCGTCTTCGTCGTCCGACGAGGCTTCAGACGCAAACGTGGAGATGGAGGACGTGGAGAGATTCAGGTCCGCAAGGGTATAGAGGAGCGATTTTTGGAGGCGGGCGGGGTCTTCGTCATCCATCTCGTCGTCTTCGGGGTCGGAAAAGGGGGCAGCGTTGGTGTTGGGCCCGAGCAGACCTGTGTCCTTTGTAGCCGGGTTTCCAGTGGAAGAGATTGTGGACAACACAACACTCCGTTCCAGTGAGATGTTGTCGCTTACTTGGACTCCGCAAGCAAGGAGAGATCCTGCCGGAATTAAGCAGTTCTTCCCAATAATTGCCGAGTCAGCCACGATGGAGTACGATATCCTGGCTCCGTCCTCAATCGAGGTGTTGTCCCAGATATAAGAGTCCTCCACGACAACATTTGCACCAATCCTGCAATCCTTACCGATGACACTGTTCGATATCCTGCTTGACGACCCAATTGCGGTGCCCCGTCCGATAACAGACTTGGTCAAGAGAGCATCATGTGCGTGAGAAACACTCATTTCCATGACGAGCCCGTTGGCGTGGCGCTGGTACGATTGCTTTGGGACGATGTTGTTTTCTGGAATAAATGGAAACGTCCACCGGTCAAGCACGTCGCGGCTGATTGCGTCGTACATCTGGAGGTTGCTGGCTCGGGCAGCATATCCATCTTCCAAGATCTCGGCATAGATCATCTTCCCGTTCAGTTCCCAGTCCTTTAGAACGCCATGTAGAAAGTTTCTCCTCGGCAGCTCATAGTCGAAACTTTCTGACCACAGCGCAAGAACCTCTGGCGTGCAAATATCGACCTGCGCGTCTATCAGGTCTGACCGCACCTCAAACTCCGTTGATAGCTCGTCTGTGATGGCGGGGTCCAGGGCGACATAGTGATCGCTTTGCAAGGGGTTCATCTCATCGTAGTGCAGAACGCGCTGGCTTTTCGCATCGACAACGAATATGGGCGTGATGCCGTTCGTCTTCGTTCGGTGGTCATCCTTGCCTCCGCTCCGCAGAACCGTCGTCATGATGTTTGCTGCGCTGGTCTCTCTGCGCTTGCGATGCGCCGCCAGCGCACCGTCGAGCATGATGTTGGACACGAGGTCGCCGTGTACTAGAAGGAAGTCGCCATCCACGAGGGATCGCTTGTCCATGTCTCGGAGAACATCGCCGGCCGACCGCGCATCGGCCACTCGGACAAACTGCAGGACGGAGAAGGGACACGATCGTGACGATGTCGACCATCTGGAGCGGCTGATGTAATCCTCAACCTGGTCCGTATGTGCGCCGCAGTAGATGTACACCTCGTTCACCCCATTCATCGCCAGGAATTCCAGGGTGTACTCGATCAGGGGCGTGTTCGCGAGCGGCAGAAGACACTATAGAATTCATTGTGAGCGGGCTGGCTACCTCTCTGCAGGGCATCCCAGGGTACGGCATGACATACTCTTGGCTTCTCGACTGTGAACGGCTTGAATCTGTCCTGGAACGAGTCGGCGAGGACCTGCGGCGCTGTGAGCTTGGTGACTCTCGTTCAAACGACCCCGCCACGACATACAACGGCCTGGAGAACATCCTCCGTTTTGCTCTCGGCGCCCAACTTGGCTGGCTTTTTGCCCTTGGCCGAGCTCGAGCTGTTCTTTCCCTTGTGCGACATGGCGTCCAGAGCGGAAGGGAAAGAGGGCTGCGTGGTAGGTGATGCGAGGGGCAGATGTGGTCAAAGGCGGGAGGGAAGATTCTAGGTTGGACCCCAGGAAAGTCCAAGGTGACTCAATATCGAGGCTAGCCCGGAAAAAGCCCACCTCGGTGGGTGTCGGTGTAGCCTCAAGGTGAACGGCGCGGTGGTTACCCTGTAGCCCATGGTTGAGCGGCCAAACTACGGCCCAACGCAATACTCGGATGGAACAGCAAGAGCTACAATTTTGAGCCCTGGCAAATATCCCGTCTCGAGCCCCATCTTTCGTATGGTTTGGTGGGAAACTGCCGTCGTTGTCGTGATCCAGCCCTTTATCCTCGCACTATAGGATAGGTACGAATGCTTTATCCCTACTTCGGGCGACCATGAGCACCTTCGTGCGCATTGCAGACCGTCCAATGGAGATGATGTTCAGGGACGACGGGGATCCAATGTTCGGCTTCGCACAACCAAACCCGTTCAGGACGTTCAAGAAGAACGTTTCACGAGAGATGTGCAAGTTGCTTGAACTTTTTCTCGCGCGTACAAAGAATCCTGGTATCCAAGCAGGTCGTGCAAGTAAGATTAAAATTAGCAGCTCGAAGCGGCCGTCTGTCGCCCTGTTGGTTGGTTCAAAGTTGGCTGAGCACGTTTTCCCCCGTGCTGCCAGCTGCGAGTCTCCCATCCCCCAGAGACTTCACAGTGCGCAAACACACGGTGCGGGGTATACTGACCTGCGTCATGCTTTGATACTGCGTCGACACTCGCGCTGCTGGCAGAGACGCAGTAAGCTGCTTTCGTTGAAATGTTGACAAGTATTAATCCGCCGAGATCATAGGATCCTCTTTTAACTTCAAATTTCTCCGATTCAACTCCCATATCCGGTAAGGTACGCATGCAGTCGCAGTCGCTGTTTGGCAGGCAACTAAGACAGCGCCTCGGAGGGGCGACAGCTTGTTTGCATGCGCGCGCGTGGTGGCTTGGAATTTTTTCTCTCGATCCCCTTGCGGTTAGATCCGTCGCTATTTGCGATTCGGGTGCTGTGAGCCGGAGTGACCTGCATTCCTCGAGAGGCGCATCGTGTCTCATCTCATCCAACCCGCACCGGTTTCGCCGTCACCGTCAGATGGCCTCGACTCGACGCGACGAGACTCGAGGCATGTGCAATAAATGGAGCCACATCACCACAGCACGTGTGTTTGACAACCGAAGCCCTGGGGTATCCCATGCAGTCACCCACCTGTGCTGCAGCTAATCTCCAGCCTCGCCAAGGAGCAATCCGGCAGTTGGCAAGGCCTGATAAGATTCAGCGGAGGAATTAAGCTTGA
>JALHCA010000782.1:0-12044 GCA_024340505.1 Tolypocladium nubicola | reverse complement strand
GCCGGGACCGGCTGCCAAGGCCGAGCCCCCGGCCGCGGCGGGGCCCCCCGGCGCGGGCGACTTCCCCGACGGCGGCGCCCAGGCGTGGCTCGTCGTCGTGGGCGGGTGGTTCGCCCTCTTCTGCACCTTTGGCCTGGTCAACTGCATCGGCGTGTTCGAGCACTACTACGTCAACGGGCCGCTGAGCGCGTACGACAGCTCGACCGTCAGCTGGATACCCTCGGTGCAGGTCTTTATGATGATCTTCTGCGGCACGATAGTATGTGGTTCTCCCACCTTGGGTCCCCGGTGCCCCCGAGACACCGTGCGTCAGTTGCTGACCTCTGGCCGATCTAGTTCGGACGCATCTTTGACAACTACGGCCCGCGCTGGATGCTCTGGGCCGGCACAGTCGCCTACGTCTTCGGCCTCATGATGGTGTCCCTGTCCACCCAGTACTACCAGTTTTTCCTCGCGCAGTCCATCGTGGCCTCGCTGGGCTCGAGCGCCGTCTTCACCTGCTGCATGTCCTCGCTCGTCAGCTGGTTCTCCAGGCGCCGCGCCGCCGCCTTTGGCATCATGGTGTCGGGCTCCTCGCTCGGCGGCGTCGTCCTCCCCATCATGATGACCAAGCTCATCGAGAGCATCGGCTTCCCCTGGATGATGCGCACCGTGGCCTTCTTGTTCCTCGTGCTCCTCTCCTTTTCATGCCTGACCGTCAAGTCGCGGCTGCCCCCGCGCCCGCGACCGTTCAGGTTCATGGAGTACGTCGAGGTCTTGAGGGACGTCCGCATGGCCGTCACCGTCACCGCCCTGTTCTTCTTCATGTGGGGCATGTTCCTGCCTTTCAACTATGCCATGCTGCAGGCCGAGGCCGCCGGCACGTCCCCGACTCTGATTCCGTATCTGCTTCCCATTCTGAACGCTGTGAGGTAAGACACTCCCTACACTTTGAGCTCTCCACGTTTTGCGACCCTTCTAACATGTCAATGCAGCATCTTAGGCCGTATCATCCCCGGGATCGTCGCCGACAAGCTCGGGCGCTACAACGTCATGATTGTCATCACTTTCATCTCCGCGCTCTTCTGCCTCGCCGTGTGGGTGCCCGTCAGTGATACCGCCGGCATCCTCGTCTTCATGATCATCTTCGGCTTCTCTTCCGGAGGCTTCATATCTCTCGGTCCTACCCTGATCGCGCAGATTGTCGACATCCGCCAGATCGGCACCGGCGTCGGGACGGCCTTTGCCATCCAGTCGTTTGGCGCCCTTACCGGCAGCCCTATCGGCGGCGCCATCGTCTCTGCTCAGAATGGCAAATTCCTGGGCCTGCAGCTCTTCTGCGGCCTCACGATGCTGACTGGCTCCTTCATCTTTGTGGTTGCACGATATACCCAGGTTGGCTTCAAGATGGTCAAGATATAGCGTAGCTTAGAGGCGAGGTTTGCTAGAAATAGAAGGTATAACGAGGAGCGCATTAACATCGAGACAGTGGTATTGCGCCAGATACAATGGTAGCATGGCGTTCTTGGAAATCAGCTCCGCTCCGTCGGCCAGGCAAACATGGAGGGCATGATATTTAAGATGTTTAGTGTACATGGCTGGGGATTATAACTTCATTTAGACAATAATCAGTGAGCGCTACACAACTCGGAGTAGTCAGTCGGATTCATGAGGGACCACACGATATCAGCGTGCTTGCATCAGCCCACGGAATGAGGCTCTCTCTTTAGAACTTTGTATTGGTACAAAATTAACATTCATGGATACAAAGTACGAAGCATTGGTCCTGGTGCCGTTGCGGAGGCGCAAGGGCTTTAAAACGACAGGCTTGGAGAATTGTGCCGAGCCGGCCTGACTCATCAGCTCTCGTGATAGCTTCAAGGTTGCACAACAAAGCTGCAGTCTGCATCCTCTCTACACATAATAGATTACAAACACACTCGTCCAGTACGCATATAGACTCATCGCCATGTCCACCCCTGTTCGCCTCCGCCCCGCCCTGGCCGAGGACACCACCGCCATGTTGGCCGTCCTCAACAACGCCTTCCAGGACAGTCCATTCCACAACCGCTGCTACCCGCCGTCAGCCCCGGGGTCCCAGCAGGACTTTGTCAACTGGGTGCAGAAGAGCCTCGCCGACCCGGCGTCGCACATCGTCGTCGCCGAGGTAGCGGACTCGAACTCCGGCACGGCCGCGGGCCAACCCCCGATCGCCGGATGGGCTCGCTGGGTCCGTCGCCCGCTCCCGGCTCCGGACGCCAAGCCGGCCCCGCCGCCCGTCTTCACCCTGAACATGTACCCGGCCGACGGCGACCCGGCCTTTGCGGCGCGCTTCTTCCAGGCCAACTACGATGCCATGGCGCGCGCCACCAGGGACCAGCCCGTGTGGTCCCTGTCCATGCTCGTCGTGGCCAGGGAGCACCAGCGGCGCGGCGTCGCCAGCGAGCTCATGCGCTTCGGCGTCGACAGGGCGGACCGCGAGGGCTGGGCGGCGTACGTGAATGCGAGCGCCGAGGGCAAGGCCTTGTATGTGCGGTTTGGGTTCCGGACCGTGCAGAGGTCGGACTTTGGGGGCGGCATCGTCACGGATCATATGAAGCGGGAGGCCAACCGCAGCAGCTCTTGAGTGGCAGGTCTAGTGGTTCTCAACCGCTGTATCCTTGTATTTGCGAACTCTTTCCAAATAGTCTGCTCTTGGCAGTTTCTCAAAGCATGAACCTCGAGTATGTATTCTGTGCCTAAGACATTGCCATGCAACAAATAGGCACGCACAACCTACCTTTACCGAGTAAACTTCTCGGCCGCCTTCTTCCAAAGGCCATCCCGTGGCCACGTCCACTGCGTCAAGTACGGCGGATCCATGCCCGTCTCAAAGGCCGCCTCGCGTGCCTTGATCTGCTCGTCCAGGAAAGCCTGTCGCGCCGCCGCGCCGCGATTGTGCAGATGCGTCATGCGGTCGATGGCGTCGATGGCGAGGCTGAAGCGGTCCGTCTTGTTGCGGATGGCCAGCTCCAGCGGCGTGTCGATGTTGCCCTTCTCGCGGTAGCCGCGCACGTGGATGTTCTCGTTGCCGGGGCGCTTGTAGGTGAGGCGGTGCACCATCCACGGGTAGCTGTGGAAGTTGAAGATGATGGGCGTGTCGGCCGTGAACAGGCTCGTCCACTCCTTGTCGGACAGGCCGTGGGGGTGCTCGCTCGGGTGGATGAGCTTGAACAGGTCGACGCAGTTGACGTAGCGGATCTTGAGGTCCGGGAAGTGCCGGAGGAGGAGGTCGATGGCGGCGATGGACTCGTGCGTGCTGATGTCGCCGCAGGAGGCCATGACCACGTCGGGGTTCTCGCCGGCGTCGGTGCTGAACTGTGACCAGATGCCGATGCCCTTGGTGCAGTGTTGGATGGCAGCGTCCATGTCGAGGTACTGGAGGTGGTCCTGCTTGTCCGAAACGATGACGTTGACGTAGTTGACGGAGCGCATACAATGATCCATTACTGTAGCTTGTCAGCGAGATGCCCCCTTACCCTAACCCTCACCAGAGATAACTCACCCGACAGCAGGCAGTTTCCATCCGGAGGCAAGTAAATTCGCACCACCTCGGGGCTTTTGTTGGCCACAACCTCGAGGAATCCTGGATCTTGGTGAGAGAAGCCATTGTGGTCCTGTCTCCAGACCACGGCGGTAAGCAGGATGTTGAGAGACGCAGTCTCGGCACGCCACTCTATCTCGAGACACTTCTCGATCCACTTGCAATGCTTTGCGAATGTCAGCAACAAGTGCCTTTAGCTATTGCGGGACAATGCCATACCTGATTGACCATAGAATCAATGACGTGGATGAAAGGCTCGTAGCTGTTGAGGAGACCATGGCGGCCGCTCAAAACATAGCCCTCGAGCCAGCCTTCCACGGTGTGTTCGGACAACATCTCCATGACGCGTCCAACCATGGCGAGGTTGCCCCCGTTCTTGTCTTCCTCAAAGTACTCCCCCATCCATACTTTCTTTCCGGCTTCGTACACACTACCCAGCTTGTTCGACTCCGTCTCGTCGGGGCCGAACAGCCTGAAGTTGTGCGGGTTCAGGGCCATGATGTCCCGCACGAACTTGGCCATGTTCTTCATACTGCTGCTCATGGTGGTGGTGGGCCGCTCTACCCCGATCGCGTAGTCCCTGAAGTTGGGCATCCTGAGAGGCTTCTTGACCAGGCCGCCGTTGGCGACCGGGTTGGCACTCATACGGCGCGTTCCATCAGGGCAGAGTGCCCGCAGCGACGGGATAGGCTTCCCGCTCTTGTCGAAGAGTCGCTCTGGCTCATACCCTCGCATCCATTCTTCCAGAACCTTTAGGTGGTCTGAATTCGTGGCCGGATCGGTGATGGGGACCTGGTGGGCCCTCCAGAACCCCTCCAGGTAGTCGCCGTCAATCTTTCGAGGAGCAGTCCATCCTTTAGGGGTGCGCAAGACGATCATGGGCCATCTCGGGCGGAATGCCTCGCCGCTGTCGCGAGCCTTCTTCTGGAACGCTCGAATCTGGCTGACGCAGTGCTCGAGCGTTGCCGCCATGGCCTGGTGCATGCTTTCCAGGTCATCGCCCTCGACGAAATGAGGCTCCCAGCCGTAGCCGACGAACAGACTCCTGAGCTCGTTGTGGGAGATTCGAGCGAGGATAGTCGGGTTGTTGATCTTGTACCCGTTCAAGTTCAAGACGGGTAGAACCGCACCGTCCACGATGGGATTCAAGAATTTCGTGCTTGTTTACCGTTAGTATCGAGGTGCTTCCCACTTTCAGGTCTTGGGAAGAGACAAACCTGTGCCACGAAGTGGCGAGGGGCCCGGTTTCCGCCTCGCCATCACCAACCACGGTCAGGGCAATGAGGTCGGGGTTGTCGAAGACGGAGCCAAAGGCGTGCGAAATAGAGTAGCCGAGCTCGCCTCCCTCGTGGATAGAGCCAGGCGTCTCTGGCGTGGCGTGCGACCCAATGCCTCCGGGGAAGGAAAAGTACTTGAAGAACTTTTGCAGCCCCTCGATATCCAGGGACTTTTCAGGGTAGACCTCCGAGTAGACGCCCTCAAGGTACGACTGAGACAGCACCGCGGGCGCTCCGTGGCCGGGTCCAGAGACGAAGTAGGCGTCGAGGTCGTACTTTTTGATGAGGCGGTTGAAGTGCATCCAAGTGAATATCTGGGCGGGGGCAGAGCCAAAGTGACCGAGCAGGCGCAGCTTGAGGTGCTCCTTTTTGAGCGGCTCGCGGAGCAGCGGGTTCTCTCGCAGGTAGATCATGCCCAGCGCCAGGTAGCAGCTCGCCTTGAAGAAGTCATCGTACTGCTTGATTTCGTCCTTGGACAGGGGGCTGCCCTTGACGGTCGACCGGGCCGGGCCGTACGGCTGGAGCGACTGGTCTTCAGTCATTGTCGGCAGCGAACGGCGTGGTTCCGATGGACGGGGAGGGGGAACGCGGAGAGGTCGCGGCGTCAATGGGGGGACCGAATGGCAATTGCAATTGCGATTCACTGCGTGCTATCGCAGTGTAGATGGGGTAGAGAGATACAGCGTGGGAGCGGTCCAGTATTACCCAGGAAATGCAAGTTGCATGCACTGCGTACATACAGTGTGGGCGCCGGAGCGACCTCGTCGTGTCGCCTCGGGGTTCGGACTACATATACTCGTTCTGCTGTTGGCCACGGGTTGGATCATGGTGGGAGCATGCCAACCGCGATACGTCCCGGCATCCGCAGCGGGGATGGAGCTCGAGCAGGTACGGATACGGAAGACTCGGATACAATCCGCCTTCACCCATCCACCAGGGGCAAACACCGCACCCGAGAGCATGCCCTGCATGGCGTGAAGTGCTGACGCCTCCGACTGCTTAGATACAGAGGTACTCGGCGGCCGCCCAGCCAAAGCGCAGACTCGGGGTTTCCCGCTACCAGCCAATGTTGGACGGGGTTCCGACGCCACGAATACACCAACACCGAACATCTGATGTCATGTAATTGCCCGGGCCGATTTGCCCTGGAGCACCCGGCACGGAGCTTCGGCTGCCGGATTAGCCCGTGTACATATGCGCCCGTGAGGCCTGGATGCTTCTGTGCATGACGGACTGGTTCTGGGCTGCCTTGTGAGGCATATCCCAGTCATGTGGGTAGTTGGCGGCTCAGCACCCGCACGAGGCCTCGGTGTAGAACTGCCGGGCATAGAGAGAAGTGGCATGATGTCGAGGCCTGGAGCATGTCGAATCGAAGCCAACACCAATGACAGCGGCGCCGCGCAACACCACCTCGCGCCAGTCCACCCGCCCCGCAGATGACATGTCCTCGCCACCGACCGGCCCTTTCCGACAGAGCTCTGCCTGCAACGAACGACGTTTCTTAATATATCCACGGAGGCGACAGAGAATTCAGCATCGACCGCCGTCTGTTAAAATAGCAAACCCGGGCAATCCGACGATGCACCACAGACCCGAGACGCCACAGCCGCCCGATCTGCCGATTCCCACGGAGCCGGAGACGGGCGAGGGCGATGGCACGGCCGACTACGAGTACTACTCGTAGAGTCTAGCAGCGCTGCCGCGAGGCGTGCGAAAGGGTGCGCCGTCGATCCCGTCAAGGGCTGTTCAGCCCGTGTGCTTGGCACGACGAAGCTAATGATACCAAGTTGAAGATGGGGAACACGGCACATGCCTTTCCCCGGGGCGGCACGAACGGTCCATGCGGATGGAATGCCTGCACTATCGCACCCTCTCTTGAGCTCGGGAGTCGGGACTCGTGTCTTTATTCGATCCGGAAATAGTGTTGAACCACACATCTCAATGTATATAGCAATCACACTTGCCTCGGTCGACCAGCCCTTACGCCTTGATCTCGAGTGTCGTGGATGCTCAGGGCCTCCGAGTGCGCCGGAAGCACTGAAGCGTCGTAGCGCCCTGCCCCGCCTGGCTCCGCCGAGCACCCCGATGGATCCCGCACAGCCTAAAGCGGAAGAGTCATTCACGTCATTGATCAGTGAGTGAACATTCAATAGAGGGCTGCTGCAGTTCTCTCGGCATCGCATTGTCTGCTTCCCGGCTGATAAGACACGGCGTTGTAAGCACGCTTCGCATCGACCTCGAATGCCTTCCACCTCTTCAGCAAACCTGCTCTCAGTGAATCCGTGAATCCGACAATCGTGCGCGGCGTCATCACGACAACAACCATGGACACGTTGTCTCTATCGCCAGAGGCCGTCGCCCTGGCCGCGAGGATGTACGACTCGGCGAGGAGAGGCGATCTCGCCATCTTCCAACAAGCCCTGCCGGCCGGCTTGCCACCAAACATGACCAACGACAAAGGCGACACGCTGGTACGGTCCTCCGTGTGTCACTCGAGTCCCAAAGATGAAAGCTCACCACTTCCCCCCCCCCCCAGCTGATGCTAGCAGCATACTACGGCCATGCCGACCTGGTCAGGCTCCTGCTGCAGCACGATGCAGACCCGAACAGGCTCAATGACAAGGGACAGAGCCCCCTTGCCGGCGCCGTCTTCAAAAAGGAGGACGCCGTGATCGAGGTACGTCGCCGGCGCGTCGACCCACCGAAGACGGAAATCTCACGAGACAAATGCAGGCTTTGCTCAAGGGTGGTGCGGATCCGGACTACGGGAGCCCCAGCGCCTTGCAGTGCGTCGAAATGTTCAAGCAGGACGAGACGTGGAAGGCCAAATTCGAGGCTGCACCAGGTCGGGGCAAGGCACGACCGCCCTCGGTGGCCTTTAAAGCGTAGGGGCGACTTTGGAATGCTGGAATTGCTGTAAATACCGGTGCTAATAGCTGTAATATCTTACTATGAGTATGGGCGAGGCCCCGATGCGTCCCCCTCCGCAATCATCTCGGCGACCATGATCCAATCATCGAGTCCAACTATCACATCACTGAAAAGTACCAGGATGACTACGGCAATTGCAATGCTAGCTGAGGCACATCACTCAGCAATACTGCTTGCGTTCCGAAAGGCACCGTAAGCAAGATGGCTGAGCAAAGCCGGGAGGTCAAGATATCTTCAGCGCTGCGCGTGGCATGAGGCTTCACAAGCACCAGTCTCTCGTGGCAGTTGAACAATTACGGACAAAGGGCAAAGGCCGGGAAATGCTTGTAGCCATGGGGTATTGCCGCCTGCAGCAAAGGGTGCTCAGGCAACGCTGCTTTTACTGCCCTTGTCAAACATAAAGCCAGGAAACATGCCTTTAAACTGATAGCAGTCCAATTTGCATGAACCTCGTTCACGAGGATTAGTACGGCGAATCGGGAGAGAAGGCGAGCGCAATGAGTTGCCCTGCCTATTGTCGTTGCATGAATGCAGTGAGTATGTGTGCTGTCGACACGAGTTCGAACCGTGAAACATATTCACCATTGCACACAATGGCCGGTTTTCTGCCTGATGTTTGCCTTACAACTGCGTGGTGGCTGCGTGGTAATGAAAGACTGAACATCTCTTTGACCCCCGACCCGACCACATCGCAAGCCTTTCAAGAGTCTTTACCCACCACAAACTTCAAACTCCAACCTATTCATCTTGAAAGCATCCTGAAAGCTCACTGCAATCTTCTCCCATCCGCCGTCGGCCGACTTCACCCCTATCGTACATCTTCCCCTGAAGCAGCGAGATGCCCATGTTCAAGCGTCTTGATGCGGCAGCCAACATTCGCGACCTGCGGGCTCGCCGTGAACGGCCCTCCATCGCGGAGCGGCGTCGAACCAAGAGGATTCGACGCCTTGCTACAAAGGCCCTGCCGGCTCCCCTGAAGTTCGTTGCAAGCCCCGGTATGTCATTGCAGTTGGTCCTAGCAACCGTTCGCATCAAACATCTGGGCTGACATCAAAGCAGACGGAAAACGCACCAAGAGGTGCAGAAAGATTGATGATGCAGTCCGCCCATGCGTCATTCAAAACCTCATGCCGGACCTTCAATACCTCTTGGATGCCCAGAGACCCCTCGGCGAGGAACTTGATGAACTCAAGTTCCAGCGGTACGACGTCTTTGACGACAAGCTGCCGCTCCTCCGGCTCGTGGGCGAGGAGTTCCCCGGACGCGCCAGCTACGCTGGACACCTGCTCGACATCAGCCGCAGCGTCAGTGGTCTGATGCAGAGACTCCAAGAGCACTGCAGAGCAGAGCGGGACCCGGTGCTGACGGCAACGCGCGTGGCCACCGTCGTCAACATCGTCGTCGAGGAGTCGACGATTGAAATCCAGAGCTACCGGTACGAAAACGCCGACTCCCTCGTGTACGAGAGTGAGGAGGAAGAGTACAAGCTCCAGCAGCTGCAGGACCAGCTGCGACTGCTTGTCAACGGCCTAACCCAGAAGCTCGCGGCTCCGTCTCGCAGGATGCTGTAGGTGCGCGAGCTGGAGCTGACGTTTGCCCGCTCGGCCGACTCGCCGCAGCCGCTGGGCTCATGATCAGACGTCAGCTTTTCGGGGCCCCCTTTGGCTGTCGTCTTGGAGCGGTTTGTTTTGCAGGACGGAGCGGAACGTGAGGAGCTAGGAACAAGGATACCAGGGGAGACGTTGAGGCTATGAGGCTATGAGGACTACGAGATTACGATTACTGATACCCTGGCGGCTACCGGCTTCATAAACGGAAAATGGATCGATGAATTAATCGGTGCGCGAACTTGCGCATAAAGCTGCGAGTTCCACGGACGTGGTGAGAATGTCGTCGATGTCGATGGTGGGGCAGCCAGTCCCCTGAGGCCTACAAGCTTGGAGGGGTACCTCAGAGACCCGGGTGGCCCGTGCACGGGCAGGAAAGGCTGCAACATTTTTTTGGAGCTCACGACGGCCGCCATCCCATCCCATCACCCACAGAGCAGACGACGCCGCATCCCGACGCCCTCCCCTCTGCATCAGTCGAACTCTTGGGCTACGACGGGTCACTCCACCAAACCACCGCCAGCATGTCTTTCGGAGGGCAGACGCCCACCATCATCGTCCTCAAAGAAGGTGAGCTACCCCACTGCCCCCCTCGTGGGCTGGCCGCCCCTTTGGCCGCGCACCAGGCTGACCGCGACCTGCTCCCCCCGTCCAGGCACCGACACCTCCCAGGGCAAGGGCCAGATCATCTCGAACATCAATGCCTGTCTGGCGGTTCAGGCCACTGTGAAGCCCACTCTGGGGCCCTACGGCGGGGACCTGTTGATGGTGGACGAGAATGGCAGGCAGACGATTACCAACGACGGCGCGACGGTCATGAAGGTTCGCACGACGCCCGCGCCCGCGCCCGCGCATGGCGTGAACGGAGGAATCGGTTCGCTGACTGCAGCAGCTCCTCGACATTGTCCACCCCGCCGCCCGAATCCTCGTCGACATTGCCCGGTCCCAAGACGCCGAGGTCGGTGACGGCACCACCTCCGTCGTCGTCCTCGCCGGCGAGATCCTCAAAGAGGTCAAGGACCACGTCGAGCAGGGGGTCAGCTCTCAGATCATCATCAAGGGCCTGAGGAGAGCATCGCAGCTGGCCGTCAACAAGATCAAGGAGATCGCCGTCAGCACCGACGAGGCCAACCGACGCGAGACGCTGTCGAAGCTGGCCGCCACGGCCATGACGAGCAAGCTGATCAAGCGAAACACCGAGTTCTTCACAAAGAGTATGATACGATGCCCGCCCCCGTGGCCGTTTCGAGCACGGAAGACTGACATGGGCAACAGTGGTGGTCGACGCCGTCCTCTCGCTCGACCAGGACGACCTGAACGAGAAGCTGATCGGCGTCAAGAAGATCCCCGGCGGATCCCTCACCGAGTCGCGCTTCGTCAACGGCGTCGCCTTCAAGAAGACGTTTTCCTACGCCGGCTTTGAGCAACAACCCAAGACGTTCAAGAAGCCCAAGATCGTGTGCTTGAACGTCGAGCTGGAGCTCAAGGCCGAAAAGGACAACGCCGAGGTCCGCGTCGAGCAGGTGTCCGAGTACCAGGCCATCGTGGATGCGGAGTGGCAGATCATCTACAAGAAGCTCGAGGCCATCTCCAAGACCGGCGCCAAGGTGGTGCTGAGCAAGCTGCCCATCGGCGACCTGGCCACGCAGTACTTTGCCGACCGAGACATCTTCTGTGCCGGCCGCGTCGCCTCCGAGGATATGGAGCGCGTAGTCCAGGCTACTGGCGCCACCGTTCAGTCGACGTGCTCGAACATTCTCCACGAGCATCTCGGAACCTGCGGCACTTTCGACGAGCGCCAGATCGGTGGCGAGCGGTTCAACTTCTTCGAGGAGTGCCCCGAAGCCAAGACCTGCACCCTGGTGCTGCGTGGCGGCGCCGAACAGTTCATTGCCGAGGTTGAGCGATCGCTGCACGACGCCATCATGATCGTCAAGCGCGCCATCAAGAACCACCTGATCGTCGGCGGCGGCGGTGCCGCCGAGATGGAGGTCTCTGCCTACCTGCACCGCTTCGCCGACAAGAACATCTCCAACAAGCAACAAGCCATCACCAAGTCGTTCGCCAAGGCCTTGGAGATCATCCCCCGACAGCTGTGCGACAACGCCGGCTTCGACGCCACCGACATCCTCAACAAGCTGCGCGTGGAGCACCGCAAGGGCAAAACCTGGGCCGGCGTCGACTTCAACATCGAGGGCGTGGCCGACATGATGGGACGCTTCGTGTGGGAGCCTGCACTGGTCAAGATCAACGCCATCCAGGCCGCCACCGAGGCCAGCTGCCTCATCCTCAGCGTCGACGAGACCATCAGGAACGAGGAGAGCGCGAAGCCCCAGGCACCGGGACAACTACCTCCGGGAGCGGCCCAGCGGGCGGTGCGGGGACGGGGACGGGGAATGCCTCGCCGGTAAGGGGGGAGATGGAGGGAAAGAAGTGAAATGAAAGGCCAATGGGAAAGAGTGAGGTGTTGAGGATCTGTATGATGACCTAGAAAACGACCCCTAGACTCGAATGGCTTCCCGTCGGCGCCATGGACATGATGTTGGGCAATCGATGCCGTGTAGATGATGCATTGATGCTGCCGAGATGCTGATCAGATGTCCCGTGGAGGACAAGTACGCTGTGAAACCATGATGCAAAACCATGATGCAAAGATCGGAAGAGCGT
>JALHCA010000779.1:0-11688 GCA_024340505.1 Tolypocladium nubicola | reverse complement strand
GGGGGGGGGCGTACCGCGCCGCAGCTGCCGCACTTCTTGCCGTCGCCCTGGATGGCGGCGCTGCACTTGGGGCAGGTGGCGTGGTTGGCGTCGAGGAGGGGCTGCATCGCTGCGGTGTGTCGGGAGACGGTTGGTCGGGCGTTCAGGCGTGCGAGGCAGAAGGGGTGATGGGGAGAGGATGGTCGGTTGGAAATGCTGGCGCGGTGGTTCGTCGTCGCCGGAGCGGGGTCGGCTCGCCTTTATACCTGGGGCTTTGGGTCGCGACGGGGCGGCGGCGGCGGGGGCAGGGCGTGACGTGTGGCTGCAGAGGCCCTGCATGTCCTCGTGATGGGCCCGACGGGGCCTCGTGGGAGCGCGGCACTCGGGACGGCGCCGTGGTCAGATGCGTGCTGGTGTTGTATTTCGGTGCGTGGCCGAGTCTATCTGTATGCGTGGGTGGCATCCAGCGCCGGGTGGGCTGCTCGGGGATGCCCTCTGATGAGCTATGCCGCAGTGGCCGCACCTGTCCGAGTGCCGCCCGCTGCCTGCTCCTATGTACAGGCTCCGTCCATATCTTACACGTCACATTCGCATGGCACAAACGCCCTTCTATCATATACACGCCGCCGGGCCGTCTGAGCCTGCAGAGCGTGCCCGTGTCAGCCGTCTGTCTCGCGTGCTTGTAGGGGCCGGGAAACGTACCGTTGACCATCTTGTCCACGGCCTGGACCACGCTGATGACCATGACGGCCATGCCAAACGCCACGACCGCGTACGCCAGGTAGGTGCGCCAGCTCCTCGTCGTCAGCTTGATGTAGCACATGGGCGGCAGGATGTACGCCATGGCCACGGCGCTCGTCGCGCCCACCAGCTCGAACACGACGCCCAGGTCGCACGTCAGCAGGCTGATGGCCGTCGCGCCGGCCACGAGCCCCGTGCTGAAGACGAGGTGCCGCCGCATGTCGAACCCCTCGTCGGGGTACCAGTACGTCAGCATCACCTCGCGGCACACAAACGCCTCCAGCGGGAGCGTCGTGAGCATGTTGAGGCCGAAGAAGAGCCGCGCGATGTTGACCATGGTGTTGTCCGACGGGAAGTTGTTCAGCACGTTGCCCAGCGTCTTGTCGCCGAACGTCAGGAACCCGGCCAGCGCCATGACCAGACACGCGCACATGGACACGCCCGTCGAGTAGTGCGTCACCCGCGAGAAGTTGTCGATGGTCGGCGTGCGGAGCGAGCCGTAGATGAGGAGCGAGTTGTGGTGGCAGACGAATGCTGGGGACGCCGTGTGTCAGTAGCCATTCCCGCCCGTTGCAGACGACCGTGTTGCCATACCGAACGAGATGACGCCGATGGCCTGGAAGATCCCTCCGTTGACCGTCAGCAGCGGCGTGCTGAACGAGCCTCGCGACTCGGACGGCACAAACGCGCCCTGTATGAGCACCGTGGTGACGATGACCATCATCCCGACGAGCGCAAACGTGCTCGCCTTGGCCAGCTACACAACAAACGGCCTCGTCAGCTGGACAGGCCCTTTGGGTCGCGCATGGGTTCGCGGCTCACCTTTGCGATGTCGCGGTACAGTGTCAGCGGGTAGCTCACGCCCATGACGAACACGGCAATCGCTACCCTCCTGTCCGTCAACAGGCCAACCACCGGCACGCCGCCCAGGTCCGGCCATATTGCCAGCAGGACGTGCGGTATCGTGTCCCCGACGATGACGCCAAAGGCGACCATGCCGCCGAACGCAAACACCCACTGCGCGACGCTGATGGCGATGAGCCCGGCCCGTCCGAAGCAGTGCTCCACCGTCCCCTGGAAGCTGCTCGTCCCGCTCAGCTTGCTGTTGATGACGATGAGGCAGATGGTCCAGTCCACCACGATGGTCAGCCCCACGAGCAGCAGGATGCCCGCCAGCAGCCCCGCCTGCCGGGTCGCGTACGGCTGCCCGATGATGCCCGCGCCGATGATGGAGTTGGCCATGTTCATAAAGGCCGACTGGAGGCCCGACTTGGGCCGGCGCATCTCCTCGTGCAGCTCGTCCGCGACGTCGCCGTCGCCGTCGCCGCCGTCGTCGTCCCAGGAGTTCGCGACCGCCACGCTGGGGGCCTCCATGTCCGTCAGCAGCGGCACGCGGTGCGACCGCCCGGGGCTCGCCGCCTCGTCCAGGTCGAAGCTCTGGCTGGCCTCGGACGAGGGCCGCCTCCCGCCGGCCGACCCATTGCTCGCCCCAATCACCTCCGGTGTAAGGTCGAACTGCACTCGGCTCGGCATCCGCGGCTTCTTCGACTCGCCGTTCTCCTCGGGCGTCTCGTTCTCGGGGTACACGCCCAGGTCGTCCTCGTCGTAGTCGCCCGCCAGCAGGCCGCGGCCCTCCTCGTGCCGCTCCGGCTCGCCGTGGTTCTTGGCCTCGCTCATTGTAACGGGGCTGCTCTTTCTCTCCAGCACATTTTCGCAAGGGCCCGGTCGTGGGGTGGTTTGGCAGCGTGCGCGAGTTGAAGGACTCTCGGAGGTCCACGCTGGTTCCGGCTGTCGTCGTACGGTTGAATTTGACGTCAGGATACTCAGGTACTTGGGGATCGCGTTTCAGTCGATGAGGTATGGTCAGGTAGCAGTTACGGGGGTACTTGGTGCTTGCGCCGATCCCAAGCGGCTTGGCGCGGGACAGACTGCACTACATGGCGCCATGTGATTGGCGCTACTCCGAGTTCGAGTACTCGTACGAAGTAGACATGGCCACATCGCAATTCCGTAAAGGGGTACCCCCTACGCAACACAGATCCGGTTGTAAACAAAGAGGCTTTTGTGAATAGAAGGCACCCTTGCTGTGCTTCGTATCGCATTAAATTATGTACGTGTATATAAACCCTCAGGGCACAAGTCAGCGTACTATTGGGGCCAGTCCCCTCTTCATCGCCGGCCTCAATGGGTATCAAGTTTCATCTCGAATGGCATTCCGCCATCCATCGCACACCGGCCTTATCCACAGATTCCCCAGCCATGTGCTGTTCAAGATCGTCTCTCGCCGGAGTAAATGTCCGCCACGTGAGCCTATCGTACAGCAAAGAGGAACGCCGATGGGCGCGTAGCATCATCAAGCCGCCAAGGCAAGCAGGGCCGCCATGAACGTGATCGCGGCCAGCTTGGCGTTCTGCTGAGAGCTGCCGGCTGCCGCCCCCGACTTGGACGTCTCCGTGGGCTTACCAGTTGCACCCGCAGCTGTGCCTGCAGGTGGCTGGGTCTCGTGGCCACCGAGGCCCTGCGTCGGCTTCATCGAGCTATTGGGCCAGCGAGTAATGTCGGTCGACAAGGTCGTCGCAGAACCCGAAGCCGAATTGCCGCTCGTCTGAGTAGGCGCGCTTGTGGTGGTGACTGCTCCCGAGCCATCGGGCTGGGAACCGGCAAGCTTGGCGAAGCCTGACGTATAAGTTAGCTTGCAGAACGCACAAGAAATAGGCCGCTTCCGCTTACCAATGCGGTTCTGGTCCTTGTCAAAGACGGTATACACATTCTTGAGGAATGTATCGCCCAAAAGCCAGGATCCTTTCACCACCTCGTGGCCGTAGATGTTGCTCGTACACTTGCCCGCAGTGTCCTTGGGCGAAATCCAGTCCTTGGGCGAGATCGTGAAGCCGACTCCCGAAAAGGTCAACGTCAGCGGCTGCGTGCTATCACAGGGGACAGTGTACGTCGTGTTGTCCGAAGTCTCATAGCCGGGGACGGTACTGTGGAGCTTCTTGACCATATCCTTTGAGCCGAAGATGAACGAAGTGCCAGTGTCAATGTAGCTCTTGACGCCACCAACCTTTGCTTCCGTCCCACCATAGGCAATATCATCGATCATGATAGCCCAGTCACCATCTTTGGTGCTGACGGGTGTGTAGGTGATGTCACCCGTGTACTTGTCGGGATTTGTCGAGCCAAACTTGATCTCACCGGTGTTGGTGCCATCAGAGGCTCGGTTCAAGGCAATGCAGAACATGTTCTTGTCGAGCTTGCGAGCTTCGGCCATTGTCTTGAGAAAGTTGTCATTGGCGCCCTGGCTCATGGACAAGCCCAGGATGCCATCAAAGGCGAAATGGGCGAAATCCTCTGACGTCTTGGAGGCCAGACCAAATTGGAACCTGAAGCTTACGCCGGCCAGGGCAATGGTATCAGCAGCGAGTTTTCCTGCAACGCTTCCAGATCCATATGAAATGGAGAATTCTTTTGAGTCGGCCTCGAATGTGTTCGAGTCACCAGGGCCGAAAGTGTTGTGCATCAAGCAGGCCTTCTCGGTGCAGCTGGAGCCCATGACCCAGCTCGAACCCGCACCAGTGTCGACAAGCATGTACATGTCCTTACCCTTGGATCCGAGCTGCACCTTGACAAAGTATGAATAGTCTGTGCCGTCTTGGTTGAGACCCGCGGTCATGACCTTGCCCGAGTCCGCAGCTTGCATGACCTGGTACTGGTTGGCTCTTTTCGCGAGGGCGCCATCGGGGCCTGTCTTGGCTGGGCGACGGTCTTCGTACTTGGTCGACAAGCGCGCGGCGTCGCGCGCGGCTCGTTCCGAGGGCGAAGCCAAATTCTGTGTCTGTATGGCAATACACGTTAGCACGAGCACCGAGCGATCCATGGCATGTGCGGGTGTACGTACGTGGCCTGCCTTCTTCTCGATCTCGAAGCTGATTCCTGAGGCATCACGCCCGTCAACACTTCGCCTAGCTTCTCCCAGAGTGCGAACTTCCTCCTGATCCTTCAGCCAGTCCGGCTTGTAGGGGTAAAAGGCAGAAACCAAGGACGCCCACAGTGCAAGCTGCACGAGCGGAGCGGCCGGACGCATGGTGAGGCTGTCGTGGAACGGGCACCGTCGTACCTCGTCACGTTACCCACGGCAGGTTGAACGGCTTATGCACCGCGGATGTCGTTGCCGGGGTTGGACGACGATCGACTTCGTTGTGCGAGGCCGGCTCGGGAAGCCAGGGCGACGGATCGTCTCCTTGGTTGGGGTCGGACGCAGAGGCACAGCAGCCTCGCTATCGAACCGGGCGAGCTCGACGGCGAGTTCGGAAAATCGAGAGCACCGGGCAGCAGGTAGATGGGCGCGATCGGGATACGAGCGATTAGATATTATCCGCCAGCATTGCCGCTTGGGGCAGCGAATTGCTCAATGCAGGCAGTCCAAGGCAGAATGCAACGTGAAAATGCTGATGAAGAACTTTTTGATTCTGCCAAAAGATCGATGTGAGTCAGCGCCCTCTCGCAAGTTGGCAGGGAAAGGAAAGGAACCGGAGCAACAACGCACAACACGGAACAAGGCAGACAACAGAGAAGCGCGCGGAAAGAGAGCGTGGCTTCCACAGCAACGCAACACCAGGTCTTTCTTTTCAGGCCCGGGGCCCTCGACAGCAGAGGGCTGGAAGAAACAGAGAAAGAAATCCAAGCGAGAGGCTGTATGGAACAAGAGGAAGAAAAGAGGACGGGAAGAAGCAGACGCGGTAGGATGCCTCGATGGTGGTGGAGGTCGAGGAGAGCGATGGAGACTGAGGCGGCCCAGACATGCAGCAGCATAAACCAACATGCGAGTAGGTACGAGTCCGTAGGAGGTCTCTGCCCGGGCCCATATTAGCGTCAATGACCGACGTCAATCATTGCTGCAGTGGGCTCTAGCCCTGGGGGTCCCGGGGCGGTTGCAGGGCAGCCCTGGAGGGGGGGTCGGGGAATGCCAGCGGTTGGCCAGGCGGGACAGGGGGGCAACGCGCCCCTGGTCTCCCCAGCGCCAACTTGGCCGGTGGTCGACCTGCGCGGGCGAACGCGGCCAACACGGACTGTGCCGCGGCGAATGCTCGACTGCTGCTCCCCCGAGCGTTGACGTGCATGCTCGACAACGGCACGCCGCAGGTGATTAGCATCGTACGATGCAGCGTGGAAGCGCAACCAGGCACGAACGCAGGAGCACCGCCTTTCATCCGATGTTTCGCGAGGCTGGCGCTCCAGCTGAAAGGGGACTTGGCACGCTTCAGCAGCGAGCGCCGCCTGGAAGTCAAACGGGTTTCCGGGGTACTCCGTATGATACAGCTTGCCTCGCTGGCTCTGAAGTTTGTTCACGTCGCTTGTTTCGGACCTCCAGCCACTGCACGAGCGCCGGCTTGGGGCAGGGCGATGCAGGCTCCAAGCAAGGCTTCTCCCTACTCGTACGTCTCCCTACATACGCACCTCCAAAGGTTGTGCCCTCAACCCTCTCCCCTCGCTCCCTCGCTCCCTCTCGACCAAGGATGCCGGCATCCTTGTTTCAACAGCACGTTGCCTATCCTCACTCGGCCCATTACTCGCAGCTTCGCCAGGGAGCCGTCAATCTCCCATGTCTCTGCTCCGCATCGCCACGTCCCGCCAGCGTGATTGGGTTGAACAGACCTCGATCGCCCCCAGCCTGCCGCATCCCGGACCCCGGCCCCTCGGCCAGCCAGGAGCCGCCACCAGCGAGTGCGAACGGGCGACTCAGGGGCATTCGTGGCCGTGGAGGGCTTGCCAGCCGGCCAGGCTCGTTAGCGGGACTCGGACACAAACCGCACGAGAAAAGGCCCCGGAGGTCGAGCCGGCTCGGGCAACCAAGCAGCGCTCCCGCTCTCTGCGCTTGCTGCCTTGCTTCGACGCCGACGCTGCGGGCTCGATCGCGGCCGGATGCCTTGGCGAGATGCCTCTTGGACGCACGGATGATTTGGCGGAGGACAGCCCGACGATCGCTCTCGCGCGGCTCCACAGGCTCTTCATCCGGAGCCGTCGGCGATGCTCAGGTAGCGCGGGATCTGGCGCCTGGCCCAGCCACTGAAGCCTCAGAGGGGGCGCGTCCCGCGCTAGCACCAGCAGATCCCGTCACATCCCATCCAACGAAGCCCAGCGAGATGCGTCACGGCATCTTGGCGATGGCTGGTGGTCTTTAGGACCCCCGCTCCCGCTGTGCCAGTGGGCTCCGTTTGTTTGTTCTGGAGTCGACAGAAATGGCCCAAACAGACTCGTCAAGCGCAGCTCGGCCATGTCCGCTTGCTTCTGTCATCCGCTCGGACCTCGCCACAGCCGCATATTCTTGCTTTCAGGCAGTTTGCGCTGCTGTTGGGCCCCTGGCACCCTTCACTGGTTGCATTGGTCAAAGTCGGCGCCGTTTCCCGCCTCCCGTCCCCGTCCATCGTTTCCCGGTCGTCGTGCCGCCTTGTGGGCCGCAGCAATTTATCGCTGTTATCGATCGCCAGCGACGACATTGCAGCTATCAATCCGATCACGAATGTCAAGGTCATGGCTTCTTCCAGTGCAAGGTCATGGCTTCTCCCAGTACTCCGTACGCTACGGACTAAATACCACGGGCAGATCTGCAGATCTGACTACTCGTATGCGCATAACCTTCAGAGTGGAGTTCGATGCATGAACACACGTCTCCGCTGCCTTGTTTCACAGCCTTCTGTTCTAGCTCAGCCTCGCTGCCCTTTTGCCGTCCGGTCTTCGGAGTTTCGTAATTCTTGTCTGTCATTAGTACCAAGTACTCGTACGGCCATCATTTATCGTCAATAGCATTGCCAGACCCGCCCGCACTGCCACCTACTATAATGGTAACTTGTCCCTTGCAGTTCGGCTCGACCGTGTGGGCAACCTCCACTACTCGTACACTCTCGTATCTTTGTTTTGCATCCAGGGACGCTCTCGTTGTTGTTTCAGAAGGAGGCTCGGGCCAGACGCCACAAGCGTGGCATTGGTAGACGAAGCGGCTCGTTACCGATGCTTGGCTATGAGACTGATTCAGCCGCATGATCTCGCATAGCAGTGTTGTACGCGTCAACACGGGCCGACTGTGGCTGAGATCCGGCAGGAAGATGCTATGCATGCAGGCAAGCAGGCATTCGTCTAAGCCCCTCTCGCTTGTCAAAAGTGTGTCAGGTCGGCCATCCGGGTCAGGCGAGAGACGGTCAAAGAGCTCGACTCGTCAACATTCTCCTCTGACCAACTTCAATTATAATCCGAATGCCGTTGGCGACCATCCAACCTGAATCTAACTGCCAAGTTCTTTGGGCCGTCATTTGATCGAGTTTGACGCACGGACTATACTACTACTCGTACGTACTCAACGGTAATGAACCAGTCCTTGTGGAATGGGGCTCGTACTGTAGGTTTTCATCCTTGGCATTCCTTGAGACCAGGTTTGGCAGGCGAGCCCACTTGTTACGTCAACAAGGGCCGTCCTGCGGCAACATAGCTCAATATTGACACTCATGACAGCCACGATCCTTGGTCAATACGAACAATAGCCGTAGATTTGGCAATGCATGAGCCTTGGCCACCACTCAGGCGATCATCATAATGTTCTTGTACTCGTACACGGCTTTGCAGGGTATGTCTTGATCCATCTTGATGCTTCATCGAGGACTTTCCTCCCTTTGCTGTTGTCATGCGTGTCCTTGCGCAGAGCCTGCCAGACGGACTGGAACTGCTCCTCCTGTGGCCGTGCCACAGGTACACCCAGCATCATGTTGCGGAGAAAGTACCAGACCGACTCGTTCCTCCAGTGAAACGACTCGGTAAGCTTCAGCGTCTCGTCCAATGTCAACGTGGCCTCTTGCGGCCATCTTTTGAGCAGGAACAGGAGAAACATCCAGCCAGAAACGTCGTCGTGATGGCCAAAGCACCACCGCTTGGTATCTGCCACCACCTCCTGCCCCGATTGGCTCTCGTTGCCAGGGCAAGCAGAGCTGATCAAATGCCGGGCGTGACACCATGCATAGTAGTTGCGTGGGTGCCTCTCTGCTGCCACAAACACGACACTCCTCAAATCCTCTGCTGTATCTGTGGCGATCCCGACTTGTTGGAATTGCTCCATCAACCACCTCCTGTGACTCCAGAGGGTCGGGGATTTAGTATGTCGATGTAGACGGCTGGTGAGCAAGCTGTCGATGAATAATTTCTCATCAAGGAGAAGCTGTGTGGTGTCCTCTGCCCCTGGCAGCGAGCTGGCGAGGAGCCTCTTCCGCGTATTCGCAGCCGTGAGATGCTCCGGGTCCATGAGGAGTACTACCGCCGTGGCTTTCCGGATATCCTGCTCGGAATACTTCTCACTGACTTGTAGGTGTCTCGAGAGAATCTGCCGAGCGTGTATGAAGGCCTGTACGAGTCGCAGCTTGGGGATGGCGACGGCATTGCCATCTTGAAGACAGGTTGTGTTCGGGTCAAGGACATGACTCTGGCCCAGCAGCTCAAGCTCGAGCAGCGAACCGGACGTCTGCGATAGAACAGCGGATATGTCCTCAAACACCTTTTCGTGGTTTCCATTTTTGAGTGCCTCTTTGACGCCCTTGTCGAGCGCTCTAGACATTGGAACAGCGTGGAAGATATTCGCGGCTCTTGAAGCTGGTCTAGGGTAAGACTCGAGGTGCGAGGGGGTGGTTGCCAGACATGCATGCCCAACTGGGATTATGTCATCCAAAGAAGTCAGCCACGCACGACAAGCTTCTTGCTTGCCTCGGGCAGCGCAAACGGACCCACGATGCTGCTGAAGTAGCCAGCTTTCGTCAACGTGCACCTCCTCCAACGCCGACGAAAATGCCGACTCTTCTATTCGTCATCTTCGCCATCGAGCTCGTGGCGCACCTCATCAACGCCGTGGGTGCCGCCGAGATCAACAACCTGGTACGTGCCACGCCCATCGGACGAGTGCCCGCCTGCCCAAGTTCGTGGGCGAGATACTGACTGCTTCCAGCTATGGACGTTGATCAACTACCTGCCCGTCTCGACGTCCAAGGCCGCCGGCGAGCAGCGCAAGATCCAGGCCGAGTACCTCAAGGTGAGACGGGAGCTCAACGCGACGAGCAGCCAGGACGAGTTTGCGAGATGGGCCAAGCTGCGGCGGCAGCACGACAAGCTGCTTGACCAGCTCGACGCTGCGAGTACGTTTACCCGGCACCGACTTGCACATGGGAGCAGAGGAGCATGGAACTAACGAGATGGCAACCTGCAGAGAAAGGACTCGAAGCATCGCGGAAAAAGTTCGACAACACCGTGACGGCCTTCCGAATGCTCGTGACCAAGGCGCCGCAATACATCATCCCGTTCTGGTACGGCAAGGAGGCCATGTTCTGGCTGCCCTACGGCTGGTTCCCGTACTACGCCGAATGGATCATCTCGTTCCCCCGCGCGCCGCTGGGGAGCGTGAGCGCCCCGTCGTGGCAGCTCGCGTGCTCGGGCTTCATCAAGCTCGTGTCGGAGCTGGTCGCCTACGTCTGGAATGTGTTCTTCAGCGGGTCGAAGTCGGGGGAGACGGTGCCGGAGAAGCAGCCGCAGAAGATCGGCACCAAGACCGCGGTACCGGCGGCGATGGCGGAGAAGAAGGAATTATAGATGTCGAGACGAAGCCAGCATGGCCGTAGCTGCGAATATCACTACGAAGCTTCCCGAAGGAAGAAATGTATCTCGTCAAATTTTGACGCAAAGTGCCTCATTGCTGACGCTGGGACTTTGTAACACGACTGAGAATAACCCTTGGCAGGGTATTTGGGGTTGCTCTAGGCTTCTTTTTGACTCTGGCGACCACGGAGAAGAGGATCGCCAAAGCTTCGAAAGTGCCAGTTAGGAGTCACGGGGAGGTGCAGAGGGACGCAAAGGTCTGATGTGTGATTGTTGATTGATACTATAGGCATGGAGTGATGGTCTCGCGGCGCATGCGCGGCGGTGCTGAAGCAGACGCTCTGTCAGGTGGTGAGGGAGTCGAAGGTGAAGGTTGCAAAGTGGTGAATGGAAAATTTTGGTGGACGGCTCTGTCTTGTACCCCCGAAACGCCCCACTCGCGGCTCCACCCGCAACTACGTACGAGTAGATGCTGGTCTTGCTGGTGAGCTCCAGCTCAACATCATCTGCCATGATGACGAATCTGGCTGTTCAACGGCCGCAGCCGTGATACGCGCGGAGGGCCGCGCGGAGGGCCGACCTGCAGCTTCTGTCATGAAAGCCCGCCGAGTAGGCATCGCCTGCCGGCTTGCAAGCCACCGACCTCCCGCGACGAGCAGCTCCCGCGAGTCCCAGCGCACGATGAGCAGAGGGGCACGATGTCGAGGCTACGAGGCGGCAGGGCGCTCTCCTGGAGCAGCAGGGCTGCCAGGCGAGCAAGGCTGCGGTTGTGCGACGGGTGTGCACCTGCAGCACCTGCAGCTTCCGGAGGTGTTTGCGGGCATCACGGCTCGGCGCTGCCAGCAGAGTATGAAGTTGTATTCGGGGGTGAGCGACGCCGAGCACGAGTATCTCGTTCGGACTTGTAGCACTGTGAACGCTCCGCAAACGGCAGCGTGAAATCAATGGGAAGCACTGCAGCAAACAAAGGCCAAAGGGTCAAAGACGGCAGTCATGCAGCCCCACGCGGCCCGGCCCCACGCCCTGGCCCCTGCGCCTCTGCGACGCCACCTGTATCTTTCTGCCTCCATCACCACCTCAGCCTCGTCAACCTCGAACCTTGGCCAGAGCAGGACAGCCTCCGTGCCTCGCAACCGCCCACCATGGCAATCCCCTGGGATACGTACGCACACTCATACCCCCCCGGCCTCCCGAGGATCTCTCGCTAACCACCGCGCCCGTCGCAGCATCCGCTCCCTCCTCATCTTCTTCGGGCCCATGCTCCTCCCCAAGGCCATCT
This sequence comes from Tolypocladium nubicola, assembly GCA_024340505.1. NCBI lineage: Eukaryota > Fungi > Ascomycota > Sordariomycetes > Hypocreales > Ophiocordycipitaceae > Tolypocladium > Tolypocladium nubicola. The sequence goes on along the minus strand of JALHCA010000779.1, from coordinate 65 downwards.
CGTACTACCGCTCCGTCCGCGCCGCCCCCCGCGCGGGCGGCGGCCTCGCCGTGCGGCCCGCGCCG
>JALHCA010000778.1:0-22995 GCA_024340505.1 Tolypocladium nubicola | reverse complement strand
GACATGCAACAATGTACTGAACGGTAAATAGCGTAGCGCAGTGGCCCTCTAGGGGACTCCCTCCGGGCGTAATAAATAGCATCAGCATCAGCATCACTCATCAACATCCTTCAATCTCACGATATATGACTTGACGCTCTCTTTTCACGCATTTTCCGCTATAGTCTTATCCATATTCTATACGGCACATTGGAAATTGTGCCTCCGCGTTGTGAGCCGAACCACGGCGTCGACAAACTTCACCTTACTTGCGCCATCTACGACGCCGGCCGTCCGTCGACTCATCACGGCATCAGCCGCACACAACTCGGCTCCTCGGCGTCCCGTCCAATCCACGGCCATGACTTTCAACCTCACCGAGCTGGACGCTCACGAGCAGCCATCCGACGAGATGCGCGCCGAGTTCAAGCAATTTTCGCGCCTGGAGCCCGAGGCCCTGCTCCATGACAAGAGGACAGACGACCCCCGGCTGGGCCCAGAGGGTGGGTTTCACACGGCCGGGACCATTACCAGGGAGCGGATAGCAGAGGCGTTTTCACATCTGGACCCAAAGTACGGATCTCATGCTCAGAGCGATGCGCCGATCCTCTTTCACCCCCTCCTCCCAGGTTCGTCCTCGCGCCGCACCTCTGATTGTCACCAGGACTCAACTAACTGCATAGGCCTCCTCATCGTGCCCTCCCTCATCCCGCCCTCAGTTCAGCCCGTGCTTCTTGACCGGATGCTTCACCGCGACCTCAGCAACCCAGACCACCAAACCAACATGCACCTCCATTACACCCTCCCCTACCCCCCATCGTCAGAGTCCTTCTTCACCCTACCTCCCGACGCGCCCGACGTCTTCACCCCCAAAGACCCCTCCGTCCACAAGCCGCTCTCCGCCAGGCAAGTCCTTCAGCGGCGCCTCCACTGGCTCACCCTCGGCGGGCAGTACGACTGGACCAACCGCGTCTACCCGCCGGCCGCGCCGCCGCCCTTCCCGCCCGACCTGCGCGCGTTCCTCGAGGCGCTCTTCCCGGCGACATGCGCGCAGGCCGCCATCGTGAACCTCTACAGCCCGGGCGACACGATGATGATGCACCGCGACGTCAGCGAGGAGACGGACAAGGGGCTCGTGAGCCTGAGCCTCGGCTGCGACGGGCTGTTCATGATTGCGCCCAGCGGGCGGCCGGACCCTGACTGTGATGGTGCGTCGGAGGAAAAGAAATACCTCCTCCTGCGGCTGCGCTCTGGAGACGCCATCTACATGACGCAGGAGGCGCGGTATGCCTGGCACGGCGTGCCCAAGGTGCTCAGGGGCTCGTGTCCGGCTCATCTCGCAAGCTGGCCGGCCACCGAGGATGGCAGCTTCGGCGAGTGGGAGGGCTGGATGCAGAATAAGAGGATAAACCTCAATGTGAGGCAGATGTGGGACTGAGAACGGAAACATGACACACAATGATCACCTCGAGTTATGTACAGCCCACTGCTTGACGCTCATCGCTAGAATATGCATTACATCGACAGTCGGCCAGCAACCCCAGCCGCCGTCTATCATTCTACCTGCCCTCTAGAATACGCCAACCGGTATAAGTATGCAGAAGCCGTTGGAGCCAGCACCCACCCTCCTATGCAAACCCGAATCCTTGCGCATTCTCGAGCGCCATGCCCAGACGCTCCCTCAGCACCTCCTTGTCCCTGTACTCGGGCAGCAGCAGCGTCCCGTAGCACGTGTACGCCGTGGGCAGGTGCCCGCCCTCGCCGTCCTCCTCGCCGTTCTTCTGCACCACAAACTGCAGGTTCCGCATGCCCCCTACCGGCACGCGGTCCGACGCCGTGACGAACTCGAGAAGCTTGCGCTTCATCCGGTCGTCGTACTTGCGCACAATCGACCAAAAGTCCCGGACCGTGCGGTGGGAGGAGTCCCACCCGACGTAGCGCGCGTATCGCCGGAGTTCCGAGACGTCGATGTCTTGCACGCCCTCCACGATGGACTGGAGTATGGGCGGCGTCAGCAGCGACAGTGATTTCGCATCCAGGCAAGATCGGAAACCCCGCTCAAAGGCGAGGAACTGCGGCCTCACCGATACATCCGTCAGGTAGCGGATGTAGTCGCTCACGTAGTCGTCGCGGTTGGCGTTGGTGACGAGGGGGGCCTCATCCGCCTCGGCAGCTGCCCGTAACGCCGTCCTCTGCTTGATAGGCATTCCCTGTGGCCAGGACGATCCCTTCTTGCTCATCTGGCGCGTCACGTCGCTCCCGAAAGCTGAGACGGAATATTCGTACGTACGGGCAAAGATGTCCTCGACAAGCCCATCCTTCTCGTCCCACTCCAGCAGCGTCGTGAGTCCACTGGCTAGCTCTGGCCAGCCATCGGCGATGTGGTAGAGCTGCTCCACTGGTTGACCCAGAAGTTTGCGGTAGAGGGCCTTTGGGAACGTAACCGGCAGTGTCAGGCCGTTGTAGACGGCCAGCGACACCAACAAACCCACCATCTCAAACTTCCATTCCTCGACTAGTGACCCTGGGACGAACCACACCATTCGAGTCCTCTCGTCGACGGTAAACGCTCCGTAGCTCGGGTCCAGACACTCCGCAATCGCCATTCGAAAGAACTCCTGCTGCACGCCGCCAGAATCGAACCCCTCCTCGCCGCCGTCTTCGCCGAGATGGATCTTCAACGGACGAAGCAGCTCTCGTTCCTGGCGTCTCCAGAGTTGGTCGAATGCATCTCTAATTACATTACCGCGGCCAATCTCGAGAACCAGGTACTTGGACGACGCCGTCCTCAACAAGTCTTTCAAGACGTGCTTATGATGGGGGTTCGTGACCAAGCTGCCCGGGTCGACAATGGCACTCATTCTCGTTTTGAGTGAGCTCGACTCTTCAAACGTCCTGCTCATCCTGGAAAAGTTAATGGAGCGGAAGAAAGATACCAGAGCCTCTGGGCTGAACAGGTACGGGTAGTCCAGCAGATGGTATTTTTGCCTCGTGGATGTGAATGTTGCCCATGCCACTGGCATCTCCATGGCGTCCAGCCGCTCTGAAAAGTAATCCACGCGAAACTGGACATCTCCCAGAAGGAGCATGTTTCTGTTGTCGTCTGCGACGTGTTAGCTATTTGATTCCTTGGACTGGTTTCGGATTGTGAAACTCACACAAAGTCCCCATCAAAGACAAGGCTCCATGAAAGGGGCCGTCGCTGGAGAACTCTGATCGCCCGTCCCATTCCCTCAGTAGCACTGCCCTTGCCCAGTCCAGGAGCAGCGTGGGCACTCGGGTTTCGTGCAGCAGGCGCTCGACCGGGGCAAATTCTAAAATGCGGACTGGGCCAGTGCTCACAAGGTCGAGTTGGCTGAGCAGCGGCCGAAGGACGTCGAGGTCGGTCCCGGTGTCCTTGATAGTGAGGTCGCAATCGGCGATCTCGGCGAAGCACCTGCGTGCCGTGATGGCACAAAACACCCGTCGCGCCAGCCTCTGGGCAACGTCGTTGGAAAAGATATCTTCGTACTCGAGACACATGGAGGAGGGTTGCCGAGCCGCTGCACCACCGCCGGCGACCACCAGCCCTTGGGAGCGGACGCGCGACATTTCGTACAGCGTCTTTGAGTCCGAGACACAAGGGGCCGCCGCCACAAGTGCGTGCAGGCAGACCGACATGATGCAGCCTGCCTCGAAGTTGGATAGAGGTGGCGTGTTCCCCCCAAACAGAGTTCCGGTCTGCGAGCGCACCTTTTTCAGCGCCTCTGGCGGCACGAACAAGCTCCTGGCAGCCATCCATAGACTATGGAGCACGAGAGTCGGCGCGACTCGGGTCATGCGCAGCATACAATACCAGAGAGTTTGCGAGTCGTATAGCTTACCGTCTTGCGTGAATGACTGCACCAGAGACTGAGGGTTGCTCAACACGTCAAAGATGGTCTGCTCGTTGAAGGCCTTCCACTGCGTCCTCGGAACAGCATGTCCGGGACGGCGCCGCCTGGCTAGCTTGATTTTTTTGCGTTGCGGTCTCGGGTATGTTTCGCTGGCCTGCAGCGGCCCAAAGAATTGCTTCTCCGAGGTGTGGTCTTCTTGAAAAGTGTCGCATATGAAGTCGACGACCTCAATGTTGAGCCGACGTAGTGACTGCGGAAGAGGGTAGTTAATCCACGACAAGTCCTCTGCTGATGCTACTTGCTCAACATCTGTCTTGATTGGTGTGTGCGCTCGCCCTCCCTCAAACTTGGTGCTGAGACGTGTCGTGTTATCGTCGTCGGAGTCTCCCGTGTCGGAGGAGCCCACGTCCACCTCTTTCACCTTCACCTCTTCCACGTTCACCTCTTCCACGTCCGCAACCGCCGGGGAAGAGAGGCAGGGCACATTCTCAAAGAACGCCGGCTTCAGCGGTATTTCAGGGACGGTCCGAGCAATGACATTGGGGGCGATTCTCGCCGTGCGCGATCGCTTGTCGGGATGAAATCCGCTCAGGGGTGGGTTCTTTGGTGTTTGCTTGGGCTCGTCCTTTGTAGTCGGAGCCGGTAATGGCTCCAGGGATCCTGTTCTATTTGAATTGGATGAAGAGGGAGTGCGAAATAAGCCCTTGGAGCTACGTTTATGTTTCGGAGTCTTCTTGGGAGACGGCGGTTCGTCAGGTTGTGGAGGTGTTGGCGTAGGTTGCTCCTCGTCTTGTTTGGCAGGTTTCGGTGTCGGGTCGGGTCGAGAACTGTCGGCAGACGGCCGGCGTCTGGTTGTCTGCGGCGATGTGTGCGTCTCTTGGGGCGCCAACTCTGGTCCTTGCTCTCCGTTGATCGGGTCCAGACAACTAACCTCGGAGAATTCCTTCTTCATGTACTCGATGCCTTGCGGCGTCAACCATTCCAGCATCTTGAACGCTACCGTGCCAAAAGCGGCGGCGGCGAACGATCGGTAGTCTTTGGTAACCTGTTGTTCACGTATGCTGAGCTTGGGTGGTGTATCACTGTGATTATCGGCCGAAGGATGGCTGCGATCATCGGCGCCTCCGCCGGGGTGTTCGCCGTGTGAGGTGGATAACGGCGGGGGCTGGCGCCGTGTGGATGTAACACGGTTCGGTTTCATGTCGCCTTTTGAAGACTTGGCCGGTACGGATGCACTGCTAGCGGGCTTCTGACCCGGAAGCGGCAGCGAGGTGAATTTGGCAGTGAAGACGAGCGTGCTGGCAGCGGCAGGGGGTTCTTTCGATCGGCGTAGGTAAGGGCAGAGGCCTCTGTCAGGGTTGTCCTGGCTCGCAAGGTAGACGGCCAGCGTTCGCGCGCTCGCCGGGTTGTATCGTCGGACGGGGGCCTTGCCAGCAAGCCTCTTCCGGCACGTGAAGCATGTCGGCGTCGAGCACTGGGAAGAGCCGCAGCCATTCCGCAGCTGAAACACATATCTGCGATCCAACAGTCAGCAATGAGCACGGCAGACAGCATAGACGTGCTCGAAGTAGACGTACCGGTCGACGAGCAGCTGAAAGTCGTGTCGGCGGCTGGCGCGGTGGATGGCGTAGACACGACGGGGGTTCTCGATGTCCTGGACCAGGTCCCGCAGCTCTTGAGGCGCATCGTCGGGGAGGCGGGCGAAGGGCGCTTCTTGCCAGAGCCCAGCCATCAAGTCGGGCTGGCCTGGGGCGTCGCGTCGGCCCTTCCGATGGCCGGGACGGCCGCCATGGTTGGAGTCGGAAGCATCGCCGCCAGCGATCGGATGCGTCGAGTGGCTCATGGCCGAGAGCTGTCTGGGTACTTATGCGAAGGCCGGAGCGCGGCGCATGCTGCACGCGTGGCGTGCTCAGGGTGGGCGCAGAGGGAGAAGGATAGTGATGCAGACGCTTCGAGGCGGACGGATGTTGAGGCGGTTGAAGGAGACGGAGGTGACGGGAGAGTTGGGATGAATGAGGTTGCGCTGACGGAGATGACCAGGAGACTCATTTGTATGCGGTACCCGTCTGCGCGTACCGAAACCACAGCAGGCGCTTGCGCGCCACACAGGGCGATCGGTAGCGGGTACGAAGCTGTTAGGGATCTGGCAAGAGCCTACCAGCGCTAGTCGTTGCAGTCTCAGCCCCAGGGCTCCACTGAGGCGACAGGAATATCGGTGACGTAAGGCAACTGGATGACAAAGAGGGAAGGAAGGCGCGAAAAAATAGGGAACAGGCACGGGACTGGTGCTCGCTTCCAGTTGCTGGACTACCTGCAGGCATCGAGCGCTGCCCGCGATCACTGTTGGTGCTGACCCGCCCAGGCCTGCCCCGCCATTGTGCACCTCACAGTGACTCTACCAAAAAGTCAAACCCCGCCACCAAAATCTGCGTCGCCACGAATATTATAAATTCTTGACGTCTGCATTTCGACACTGCATCGGCTGCGCTTGGTCGACACTCCCTCGCACTCCAAAACTGCTGCAGTTTCTAATCTGACGGTGATACCGTCCATCTATTCATCGAAATCGACTCCTCTCCGTCTACCATCATGGCGAGCGCCAACGCTGGGCCCGGCGTATCCGGCACCGCGGCCTCGCATCCGTACACGTGCAACACTTGCCAGGTTGCCTACCGCAACATCGACCTGCAAAAGGGCCATATGAAAAGCGACTGGCAGTAAGTGCATCTGCGGCGTTGGTGTCGCAGCACCGCATGGCGTGGCCTCCCGCTGACAACGGCGCCGTTCACAGCCGATATAACCTCAAGCGTCGTGTGGCTTCCTTGCCGCCCATCTCCTCCGAAGTCTTTTCCGAAAAGGTTGTCCAGGCGCGCACGGCGTCGACAGCCGAGGCGGAAAAAGCCTACTTTGAGCGCGCGTGCGACACCTGCAGCAAGACGTACTACAGCGAGAACGCCTACAAGAACCACCTGCTCAGCCAAAAACACAAGCAGAACCTGTTTGCTGCCGGCCAGCAGCGTCCTGACGACGAGACCACCTCTGTCATCAGCTCCACCTTCTCCCTGGGCGAGCCGACGGCTGTTGCCCACGACGAGGTCGACTCCGACGCCGAAGACGAGTTCAACCAGGTCATTGAGAGCTTGCAAAAAGCTAAGGTGTCGCAGCAGCGGCCCTCTCCCGTCAAGCGGCCGACGAACCCCCACCGTGTCCCGGTGGACCAGAACGGCGCCGCCGACGACGAGTCGACGACAGCTGGTGGTCCCGAGCCAACCTGGACCGTGAACTCTTGCATTTTCTGCAACTATGAATCCCCCACGGCTCCCCTCAACGCCAGCCACATGGAGCGCTTCCACGGCATGTTCATTCCCGAGAAGTCATATCTCGCAGACCTGGAGGGTCTCATCAAGCACCTTCAGCGCCAGGTTAGCGAGGCCCACGAGTGCCTGAGCTGCCGCAAGATGAAGTCGACGGTGTTTGCCGTCCAGACTCACATGCGTGACAAGGGCCACTGCAAGATCCCATACACGTCGGAGGTGGAGCAGCTGCGGATTGGCGACTTTTATGATTTCAGAAGTACCTACTCGGATAGCGAAGACGACGACGAATCCGACGATGGTGCCACGGAAGGGGAGCACGGCGGCGCGAAGCTGGGGCCCAAGCGACAAGAAAAGGTGGTGGGCGCAGATGGCAAGGAACTGGACGAGGATGAGGATGCCGATGGCTGGGAGACGGATAGTTCAGTCTCCTCGCTTGACTCTGCCGACCTGACAGCCGTGCCCGCCGAGGGCCACATCCACCAATTTGAGCGCCTCAGCAAACATCCCCACCACTCGCATAAGGATCCTCGGAATCGTCACCAGGCCGATGGCTGGCACTCTCGCGCGCACAAGCATGTCCATGCCGTCTTCTACGACGACTACGAGCTGCACCTGCCATCCGGCAAGTCGGTGGGCCACCGCTCACTGAACAAGTACTTCCGCCAGAACCTCAACAACTATCCTACACCCGAGGAGCGGGCAGAGCGCCTCGCCATCGAAGGGTCTGGATCCGGGTCAGAGCAGGAGCAGGTCAACGGCGACCGCCGGCTCGCAGTCCGCGACCGCCGCGGTCGGGAACTGATGCCACGCGGCGCCCTGGGCATGACTGGTGTTTCAGACGAGAAGAAGCGCGAGGTACGTAAGATGCAACAACGTAGCCGGGATCTGGAGAAGAAGCGGACCAAGCGGAACGACTATGCCTATGGCTTGGCGAACAACAACCAGAAGGGCTACTACTACCGTTACGATGGCGGTGGTTAGTTGGTTCCTGAGACAACTGCAAATAGGAACGTTGATGTTAGCGAGGGTCTACAAGTACTTGGTGCATCAGTGAAGCGTTAGCAATTTGTGTGCGATGTGTTGATATTTCCAGTCCCATGCCCGACGGGCGTCCCGGAAGACAAAAATAGAACATGTTCCGGGAGGAGTGAGGACCCCGGGCCGTTCCAGCTTGGCCGGGCGGGCGCCGGGCTGGATACCGCCCATGCGAGCCGCGTCCAACCACATGGCGCAAACGGCCTCGTGCTGGATGCACCCTGTTCGCAGCCGATGGGTATGGGCTCTCTCTTTGGCAAGACCAGCTTCCAGGATACAACTGCGCCGTGCGGGGATGGACGATCCGTTTCTTCGCAGTCCGGCAGATGACGGCGCATGTTACAAAGAACGAGTAGCAGCGGCATCGTCAGCAGATGGGCCGTCGTCCTGGCCGTCGTTGGGGCCGAACGCAGCTGTCGGCTTGTTGGAAGGGCCGGCGTTGTATATGAACGGAGACGCTACTAAGCGCCGACAGCCATCCCTTCAAATGGCCCCCCAGCTGGTGGCCAATCACGGCGCGCAACCCAGGACGGGTCGGTCCAAGAATAGACAGGGCAATCCACCGAGGAATCAGATCCACCAACGGGACAAGTCTCGTCGGCAACATTCTGTGACCTACGGACCCCGCGATGACCCTGGCAGCACCGTGGGGAAGTGGATGGTACGGTGCGGTGAATAGATGTGATGAGAACCTCAGTCGGCCTTCCTACTTCTCTGAGAAATAACGAAAGGCCGTAATATCCGAGGCCGGGGGAGTCGAGAAACAACACTGACGTCGTGTAAGTGAAGGCTGGATCCAGCCAGGGCCGTGGATTGCAAGACGCCGTCAACAGTCGGCTGTGACTCAACATCCACCTACGGCAGACTATCCGCAGACGTCTTGTGTCACCCAAGTCACCGACTCACTCGGCATCCCTGCAAATCAGCCCATCGTCGACACAGGGTCGGCGCACTGTCCCTCTGCAATGCTTCGGTACCTGTGCAGAGCCTGTGTAAGCGGCAGCCGATCCAAGGCGCCGTGCTCCTCCAGGCAGGCACTCACTCCGGGCTTCGTTCTCCGTACCACCATCACATTGCATGCTCGCTGCGACATTGCAGTCATGTTCCATTGAGGACGGCCCGTCATGCCATCCCACTGCCGCGTGCCAATCATGCACACCCATCTTGCATGCCGGCGGCCGTGAGTCGCAGAAGACCGCCCAGACAGACGAGGGGCACCACCGCCTGAGCTCTGTGCGAGGGACATATCCTCGATTGCGGTATTCTCTCACGGCATGTCCTCTGCACGGGCTGCTGTCTGCCTCGAGGAGCCTAGTGCGGTGCATGAGGCAGGGGCATGCAGGTGCCTCCATGCCTCCAACGCCTGGCCAAGCACATGTCTCCGTTCGCATCCCTGTAAACTGCCGCCCCGACTTCCTCACTCGCTGCAACCACCGCATCACATCGACCATCCATTCGGCCGTCCCCTCCGTCACAGCCTGCGGCTGCCAGTCCTGCTGCCGTTTCCCTCTTCGTCGACGGCTCCATCGATGGTACATACAGCCCAGTGACCGGCCTGCCTGCCGACGCCCTTACGCCCCCAACACCAACCTCTCACCCTCGGCCCCGTCAATCAAGCGACGCCCTGGACTCGGCCGCCCCATTGTCTGCTGCCGCAAATAGATGGACCGGCGACAGTGACGATCTCGGACAGCTTGCAGCCTGCAGCGGCCCTTGGCTCGGCCCAGCGTGGGGCAGACGGCAGACGACGACTCATCCAACCTCTCTGCTCGCCTGCATAGTCCATCCACTCGCCATCTCGCTCCTTCGCGGCTTCTCGTCAGCCTCCCCAGCCGTCGAGCTGCGCATAGGCCCCCGACAAAACACACGCCCGTCTGGAGACGGCCCCGAGGCGCCACAGCCTCGAAATTGAATGGACTCTCCCCGCAACCAGGCGCGCCTCCGCCTGGGCCTCAATCCGCTCACGACGAGCGCGCTGGGACCTTACAACGCGCAACTAAATACGCCCATGTCCGCCTTGTCCATGGCCTCGGCGCACATCCACTCGGCGCACACTCCCGGGAGCGCAATACAGCCTTATAACCCCCAGGAATGGGCATCGTCGCCTTCGCCAGCCCCAGCGCCGCCCGAACGGCCGCGACAGTTCCAGGTCGAGGCCCAAGGTGAAAGCATGCTTGTCGTCTTCGTGGCGAATATTCACTGACTGGCCCCAAAGGATCAGCACTCCCCCCTCCTCCGTATAGCCCGCCGAGGAGCCGACAGCAGCGGCCGATTAGCACGGCCTTTGAGCATGCGATCGTCTCAGCATCGACGCCTCCGCCCCGAGTCGTGACGACGGCCATGCTCCGGCCGTCTCCAGAGCCGCAGGCTCCCCGTTCTTATCCGCCCCCTCCTGGCGCCAACGGACGAGGAGGCTCCCGGGACCGGCGGTTCGGCCTCTCCTCTTTGAGTAGGCGGAGAGAACCCGACCAGCTCTCAAACTCGCCGGATCCGCAACCACATGTGCTGCCTATGAGGAGGGGCATGGGGCCTTCGGCGTTATACCAAGAGCCGGAGCGAGTGACGGCGTCCCCTCCCTGCGCCTTCATACAAACCGGTCCGCCAGCAGCTCGTCGAGCCGTTTCCGCCGGCGCCATCGATACTCCCACGTCTGCTCGCTCTCGGTCTACGTCGCAAACGAGATGGGAGCCGGGGATGCCACTGCCTCCGCCTCCACCCGGGCCTCCGCCTTCGGGATCAAGATCGCAAAGCGTGCAGAGCATGGACAGGAATAGCGTTCCAATCATCTCCCCCCCAACCCGCCGTCCACCACCCAGCGGCGTCTCCTCCTTGGGCCCTGTTCCTCCCACTCCAGCGAACTGGGTCGACGAGGACGCTCCACCCAGCCAACCAGATAAACGTCGGTCCCCAGGTCTGACCATTGACACGGTGGCCGCGGCTAGCTCTAAAGACGTGCCCGAGCCATTGGCATCGTCAGGCAGTGCCAGCGGTGGTCTGAATCGAGCTAGGGCCGTTCGACACGACAAGACCATCATTCAGCGGAGAACGGAAAGCAGGACTCGGCATAGCTCTCATGGGTCGATTGACGCCGTGGCTCAACCGCACCATATCTCAGACATTGTGGTTCCCGAAAGCTCAGACAGTCGCCGGCTCACCATCGCAAAGTCGACTCCGCTCAGTGGTGGTAGGCAGCTTGACTTTCCCCGGGCAGGCGAGCCATCGTCGGCTCATCAAGACTCTCGAAACTCCACCCCTCGGGCCCCGGCCTCGGCCAAGTTGCCAAGACTCGAGACGGCAACGCCCCCATTCTCTCCATATCCGGTCAAAGCCGGCCAGTCGTCAAGTAGTTCCCAGTCTGCCGCACCAAAGGCGCTGCCCACTCCACCACCCCAGACCCGGCCCGCGTCCAGATCTAGACCGCGCGACACCTCTCGCCCCCCACCGTCTGCCACTACCCCTATTTCCAAGCAAATGGTTGTGGCTCAAAATCGCGAGCAGTTTGCCAATGCCACCATTGAGCGATTCCGGACCTTTGCGGCAAAAGAGGCGGCCGCGGCCACGGACGCCGATCGGGTTCGCATGTTTGCCGACTTTATTGTCGACGAGTCCAGAATCCGGCGGGAGAGGTATGCATCTGCCATTGGGGCAATGGGCTCCGAGATCTTCGACCTGACGCGAGACCTATTCCGACCAATGACCGCCTCGAGGCGCGAATCTGCCACTTCTCCAGGGGACTGGACCCCGGCCTCGACAGACCCAAATGCTTCACAGGGGGACTCTATAGGCTCGAGCTTCCGCGGCGACGGATTATCGAATTCCGCCCCCGCATCGGCGAATATATCAACATCGCCCAGTAGTGGTGGGCCACCAAACAACGTCAACTGGGCTACAAACTACATGCCTTCGCTGTCACCTATTCTGAGCATGAGCGTGAGCGACAACTACGAAAATGGCAGTTCTCGTGGAAGGCCACCGAGCCGCTGGTGGGAGTCGGATTCCCAGGGAGACCCATCCCGGGGGTTTGAGAGATCCAAGCGAGAGTCAAAGTACATGGGAGTTCCCAAGGGTCAGTGGGTCGAGGAAGAACAAAGCGCAATGGCACACGGCGCGGCGAGTGAATACGGGGGGTCGGCCGAGTATCCGCCGGAAAAGACTGGCTGGCACGACCAGGGAGAGCCATCGTGGACGCCGCAGCCCCTGAGACTATCTGCAACGCCGGTGGGCTCCAGCACGTCCCCGTCGTCCTATAAGCCAGAGTCCGTGGATGTTTCCCGCCTCGTCACCATGCCTCCGCCGTACCCGCGCCATCACCCTGCCGTCAACAACAACCATCCGGAGCTGACGGCGACTCGAACCTCTGTTCGTGCGTTGAGCGACCTGACGGAGATTGACAAGGCCAAGGAGCGATTCACCATTGCCAGCTCCAAGCGCCGGGAGGAATTCTCAAAGGCAGCCTCGGAGCGACGGCAGTCCCTGAGGGAAAACTTGCAAAGGGAGATTAGCGCTGGCAACCTTGGTTATGCGGACGCAGCTGCCATCGAGTCCGACTCTCAGGACCAAGAAAGAGACAAGAAGAAGGAACTGGAAAAGGCGGAATATGAACACTTCCAGAACGAGGTCATCGTGCCCCTGAACGACCTTTTGACAGGACGCATCACTCGGGCCACGGATCTGTTTGACGACTTGACACGCCATTTGTTCGACAATGGACAGATCGACGCCGATATGCCGCAGGAGGAGGGAGATGATAGGCCCGAGCTGCTCGAGAAACTGACACTGCTCAAGTGGATCTTTGAGACGCGCGAGGCTCTCCACCGAGCCATCTACGACATCCTCTCGGACCGCAACTGCCGATACCGCGAGGTCGTGGTGACTCCGTACCGGCTCTCGGGCAACGGCGAAAAGCTCAAATCGGCGGAGGCGTTTTTCGCAGAGGATGCGGCCAAGCGAGAGTACGCGTACGCAAACGAGGTCCTGGACCGCGCACGAGGGCTACGGACCGTGATGGACGAGGCCGTCGAGCGAGGCGTGGCCCTGCAGTTGTCTGCGTTCTGGGACATTGCACCGCCGCTGCGGCAATTGCTGGATAGCATCCCGGCTGATGTCGAGGGATTCAGCATCCAGATCCCGCCGTCCGAATTCGAGGAGAACCCGGCGTACCACGAGCACCCCTTGCAGTACCTGTTCAGCCTGCTGCGGCACACAGAAAAGAGCACGTATCAATTCATCGAGTCGCACACCAACCTGCTGTGTCTGGTGCACGAAGTCAAGGAGGCCGTGGTGAATGCCAAGGCCAGGGTGCTGGCAACGCAGGTGGAGGAGGCAGACGGGACGCCCATATGCACAGAGGAGCGCGAGGAGCGGGCCAAGGCGATGCGGCAGGGCGAGGGCAGGCGGCTGACGGACGACCTCAAGGAAAAGGTGCGCGTGGTGCAAGACCAGTGGAACAGCGCACTGGGCGAGGGCATCAAGAACGTCAAGGAACGGACGAGAGCGTGGCTGCTGCAGACAGGGGGGTGGGACGAGGCACTGGAGGAGCCGGCTGGCTTCGGAGGAGTATCTGCGATCTCCTGATGGAGATTTGAAAAACGCCTGGGTTGGACATGATTTTGGTGGATAGACTTTGCAAGATACCCCATTGAGGACGATTTACGGCCTGAGCGCGTATGGTTACTCTTGTATATATTTTGAAGGCGGCGGGGATGTGCGCTCCGATATCAGACGATGGATATGCCATGCCAATTTGATTTGATTCAACCTTTCTGAGCCGACAGGGTATAAAGTCCAGTTATCATAGCCATATGGTACAACGAGTGCCTCGCCTAGTCAAACAATGTTTGCGCTCCTCCCATGCTTTTGTACATTGAATAGATTGTCTGCCCTCCGGGTGGCCGTTTAATATCCGCACGTCGACGAGTCCCTGCTTCTGGCAGATCGCTCCATGCCGCGAGACGGGTTGTAGTTTGTCGAGCCTGAAGCGGCCGGCTCTGCATCCGACAGCGACGCGCACCGCCTCCTTGGCTGTAGAACCCCAAGCGCTGGGCCCCCCTCTGCGCATGCCGTCTTCGCCCGCGGGCCCTCACTTCTTCCCCTCGGGCGTGTGCACGACCGGCAGGTTCATGCCCACGCGGCGCGCCGTCAACCGCACGCGCTCCTCCTCCTCCATGTCCATGCCCGGGTTGTAGCGCTCCACGAGCGTCGCGTACTGCCGCTGCGCGCGCAGGTACGCGACCGCCTGCTCGGCCTCGGCGCGGCTGTGGCCGGCGCTCGCGCTGGTGCTGTCGCCGTCGCTGCTCGCGAAGGAGGCGCGCAGGTGGGCGTGCAGCGAGGAGCGCGGGCTGGCGAGGAGGGGCCGCGCGGGCAGCTCGCGCAGGAGGGAGCGGTAGAGGGAGCGGATGTGGGCGGGGGAGGTGGCCATGGCGGCGGCTGTGGTTGGGGCGTTGCGGGCTGCGGGTGTCGCCGTTGTGGTTGCGGTGATGGTGATGGTCCAGCACGGCGATCTTGGTGTTGCGTGCTCGGGGAAAAATGTTAGTGCCTCCCGCGATCGGGCCGTCGGCGGGCGCAACTACCGGTCCGTGGATGGAGGGGCTCTGGTCTGCGGCTCTACGAGTACATCGCCATCAAGAACACCACCAATCGCAGACAGCAATTGCGTTCCTGGGAATCAGCCCCTGCGTCCTGTCCGCATCCGAGGAAGCATAGACGGCTGACGGCTCGGGTTGTGCTCGCCATCAGCCCCCGACTCCCGGGTCTGACGCAACTAGCGACGCCTCGTGGTCAAACTGGTTGCAGGCAACCCACTTAAGAGATCCTATGCGAGCTGCGACCCTCCAACCTCCTCCGTCTCCCCGCCGTTTCTCGTCTTCTTCTCCGAGATACCTACTCCTCCTCCTCGTCTCCTCGCTCCTCGTGCTCGCCCTGGCTCTCCTCGTCCCGCACGCCGCCATCCTCCGTCTGCGGCAGCTCTCCGACCATCTCCTCCGATCGCGCCGCCTCCCCACCACCACCATGGCTTCCTCGTCGTCGTACGCGCGCGAGCTGCACGTCGCCCAGCTGGCCGTCCAGCGGGCCGCCATCCTCACCAAGCGCGTCTTCCACGAAAAGGCCAAGGGCACCGTCGACAAGAACGACAAGTCCCCCGTCACCATCGGCGACTTTGGCGCCCAGGCGCTCATCATCGCGGCGCTGCGGCACAGCTTCCCCGCCGACGAGATCGTCGCCGAGGAAGAGGCCGCGCAGCTGCGTGAGGATGCCAACCTGCGCGACACCATCTGGGAGCTCGTCAAGGACGTCAAGCTCGACGACGCTGCGGCAGAGCAGGTGCTGGGCGGGCCCATCAGGGACGTCGACGCCATGCTCGAGCTCATAGATCTGGGCAACAGCAAGGGCGGCTCCCGGGGCCGCATCTGGACCATTGACCCCATCGACGGCACAAAGGGCTTCCTGCGCGGTGGCCAGTACGCCGTCTGCCTCGGCCTCATGGTCGACGGCGACGTCAAGGTCGGCGTCCTCGGCTGCCCGAACCTCCCCGTCGACGACGCCGCCCGTCTGACCGCCGACATCGGCTCCAACCAGACCGACGAGGGCCGCGGCGTGCTCTTCTCGGCCGTCCAGACCGAGGGCGCCACCAGCCGCGCCCTCTCGGCCGGCGCCCTGTCCGCAGCCAAGCCCATCTCGATGCGCCCCATCAGCGACCTCACCAAGGCCACCTTCTGCGAGAGCGTCGAGGCGGGCCACTCGGCGCACGACGACCAGGCCGCCATCTCCCAAAAGCTGGGAATCACAGAGCCTAGCGTCCGCATGGACAGCCAGGCCAAGTACGGCTCCATCGCCCGCGGCGCCGGCGACATTTACCTGCGCCTGCCCGTCAAGGCCACATACCAGGAGAAGATCTGGGACCACGCCGCGGGCGACCTCATCGTCCGGGAGGCGGGCGGTCAGGTCACCGACATCCACGGCAAGAGGCTCGACTTCAGCGTCGGGCGCACGCTGGCCAACAACAAGGGCGTTGTCGCTGCTCCTGCGGCTGTCCACGAGACGGTCCTCAAGGCGGTGCAGGACGTCCTCAGCGACAAGCAGTAGACAGAAAGCTGCGGCTAAGTCACGAATGATATGGAAAACACGGACGGCGCAAAAGTTCACGTGCTAGATATGGCCAGATGATTCCCCAAATATACATCAAGTCAAGATGGTAATAGTACATATTTCCATACATCCCGAGATTGTACAGTTCACGCCGCACCACGCCGTGCATCCCCCCCGCTGACAGGCACGCCCCCTCCCTCTACTTGATCTTCTTCTGCTTCAGCTTGATCGTCTGGTCGTTGATGAAGACGCCCTTGCCCTTGTACGGCTCCGGCGGGCGCCACTGGCGCACGCGCCCGGCGAACGACATGATGACCTCGCGGTCCGGGCCCTCGAGCAGGATGCGCGTGGGCGCGGGCGTGGAGACGCGCACGCCGCGGGGGATGCCCTCCTCGACGGGGTGCGTGAAGCCGAGCTTGAGGCAGAGGAAGCGCTGGCCGGGGAACTGCTCCTTTGCGCCGCGCTGCTCCACGCTCGCGCGGTAGCCGACGCCGACGAGGCGCAGGATGGCCGTGTGGCCCTCGGAAACGCCCATGACGTAGTTGTTCAGGTACGACCACGTCGTGCCTAGGCGTCGATGCGTTAGCATACGGTCTTCCTCCTCCGTGTCCGGGGAGAGTATCGCAGCGTACCCCACATCTCCTTCTGCTGCTTCACGTTGGCGTCCTCGACGCTCAGCAGTGCTGTCCCGTCCTCCAGGTCCTGGGTCAAGCCCACAAACTCGGGGACATCGAGCTCCAGGGTCCCTGCGGCCCCCAAGTCAGCAAATCGTCTTCCTGCCGGCGAGAGCCGGCGAAGAGGGAAACCCCACCCAGCGGCCCCTTGACCGTGATGGTCTTCTTCACAGTCGCCTTGTACGACGTCGCGCTCCTCGACGCTTTCGGCTCTCCCATCGTCAGCTCCACGCCCGGCGGGATCGAAATCGGCGTCCGCCCCAGCTTCGAGGGTCGCTTCGTCGTCGTCGAGAATGGGTGCTGCTGTCGCTGTGCGAGTCGCTGCCACGCCGGCACCAGGAATCCCGGCAGCATCACGGTCGGCGCGGCACGCAGGGCATGGCCCAGCACCTTGCCCCGGCTGGGAGCAAACGTCGCGGCCATTGAATCCGCCCTGGTGTCCCAATTGATGTGACGTGTGGTGTCGTCGCCGTAGCTGTCCCTGTCGCTTAACTTTTTGGCTGCTTAGTCAGAACATCACGTGTGCCCCTGGCTCATCTCAACCCCGGGCCAGAGCATGTACCAATTATGAGATTAGAGATACAACGTACGAAGTGACCCGGCAATTCAATTATACGTAGGCGAATACTATTATGGTACTCAAGTACTCGTTGATTTTTACTCACGTGCTGCGCAAATCGCACCACGATCGATAAGGTATCTAGAAACCCGTTCGCACAATTACCTCCACACCCCGAAGCGAAGTCTGACTCTGCCGGCTTGCAATGACAAATACGTCGCTCAAATGGAGACGCGCGGCTAAGTACAAAATGGCTGTAGGAGTCGGCTTACTCCTCGGCCTCAAGAGGAGCCTCCTCCTCGTACTCCTCCTCCTCCTCGTCGATGCCAGCATCCTGGTACTGCTGGTACTCCGAGACAAGGTCGTTCATGTTGGACTCAGCCTCAGTGAACTCCATCTCGTCCATGCCCTCGCCAGTGTACCAATGCAAGAAAGCCTTGCGACGGAACATGGCAGTGAACTGCTCACCGACACGCTTGAAGAGCTCCTGGATAGAGGTCGAGTTGCCAATAAAGGTCGACGACATCTTCAGGCCACGGGGAGGAATGGCGCAGAGGGCGGTCTGGATGTTGTTGGGGATCCACTCAACAAAGTAGGACGAGTTCTTGCTCTGCACGTTACGCATTTGGTCCTCGACCTCCTTCATGGCGACCTTGCCACGGCTGTAGTCATGTCAGCGAGATGCAGCAGAGTAGATGAATGCACAGAGACTCACAATATGGCAGAGCAGGTCAGGTAGCGGCCGTTGCGGAAGTCGGATGCGGCCATCATGTTCTTGGGGTCAAACATCTGCTGGGTCAACTCCGGCACGCTGACGGCGCGGAACGAGTGGGCGCCGCGGCTGGTCAAGGGAGCGAAGCCGACCATGAAGAAATGCAGACGAGGGAAGGGAACCATGTTGACGGCGAGCTTGCGCAGGTCAGAGTTGAGCTGGCCGGGGAATCGCAAACAGGTGGTGACACCGGACATGACGGCGGAGACCAGGTAGTTCAGGTCACCGTAGGAGGGGTTGGACAGCTTGAGGGTACGCATGCAAATGTCGTACAGCGCTTCGTTGTCGATACAGAAGGTCTCGTCCGAATTCTCGACCAGCTGGTGGACGGACAGGGTGGCGTTGTAGGGCTCGACAACGGTGTCGGAGACCTTGGGAGAGGGGACGACCGAGAAGGTGGCCATCATGCGGTCGGGGAACTCCTCGCGGATCTTGGAGATGAGCAGGGTGCCCATACCGGCACCGGTACCACCACCCAGGGAGTGGGTGATCTGGAAGCCCTGGAGGCAGTCGCAGCCCTCAGCCTCGCGACGGACGACATCGAGGACCTGGTCGACGAGCTCGGCACCCTCAGTGTAGTGACCCTTGGCCCAGTTGTTGCCAGCACCGGACTGGCCGAAGACGAAGTTGTCGGGGCGGAACAGCTGGCCAAAGGGACCGGCGCGGACGGCGTCCATGGTGCCGGGCTCGAGATCGACGAGAACAGCGCGAGGGACATACTTGTTGCCGGAGGCCTTTGACGCGTTAGCCTGCGTGACGGGTGGCAATCTAGAGATTGGGAGACAAACCTCGTTAAAGTAGACGCTCATTCGCTCGAGCTGGAGCTCGGAGGTGCCGTTGTAGACACCATTGCTGTCGAGGCCGTGCTCGCCAGAGATGGTCTGCCAGAAAGCAGCACCAATTTGGTTGCCCTGCCCAATCGTGAGCCTCCCAGCGTGTTTACCGTCGAGGACGCGAGATATTACTTACGCACTGGCCGGTCTGGAGGTGAACCTGTCATTTCGGAAAGGAAACTCGGTCAGCAAGCAGATTGTTGATGCATCACGGGTGTCGTGTCGTGAGGCTTGAGCCGCAATTGCGTGGCATGTTTTCGGCGGGGTAGATTCAGGGGCTGTTGATTCGGACGCGTCGCGGGTGAGGGGTAGAGAGGACTCACGATCTCACGCATTTTGGCGTACGGAGGCTATCGTCGACGACGTGTGTGCTGAAGTGTTGAAGATGAAGTGGGAATCTCAAGCCGGGCCAGCTTCACGATTCAAGATGCGTGGTGGACAAGGGAGAGAAGTCGAGGACGACGTGTTGATTTTTGTTGGAGGTGCATGGAGCTGATTCACCGCCACGACCCCCGGCTGGGGGAAGGAGGTGCGGGCCCCTCACTCTCGCTTGTTTACATACACTGTGGCCCGTGCACGGCTCGAAGCAGCAAGGCGCCACAGGCACAACCGGTCAAGCAGAACGGCAAGCAGCTGCCCAGAGGATGGAGGCAAGAGCTACAGCTGTGAGTGGGTTGGTTGACATGCTCGTGCCTCGCGGGCTGACACCAAAGGTGCAAGCATCTGGAGCGATTTCTACGTGTGAAATGCTTCCTTGGAAAGGGAGTGAGGGCACGCACTGTCTCAGGAGATGCTGCTTGGCCGGCTTACCGCTAACCCCGCCACTGAGATGAAATTGCCCCACCGCTCCTGCACAGTCGTCAAATCGGCAGATGTTGGCACCACTCCAAGCCGGAGATACTCGTGTACCTAACTTCAGTGATATCTAATGGGCCTTGACAACTCCTGCAGCATCTGCTTGCGCAGAGATCCTCTTCTTGTACTGCTGCACGTCGCCAGGGAACTTTTCCACGAATCCGCCGTGGCACACCCACAGCGACGTGCACACCATCTGCAGCATGGTCACATCGTGGGACACCATGAGGACACCGCCCTGGAACTCGTTGAGCGCCTCCGCCAGAGCGTCCATGGCCTCGATATCCAGATGGTTGGACGGTTCGTCGAGTACCAGGATGTGGGGGTTGGTCAGGGCCAGGCAGGCAAAGGCCACCCTCGACTTTTGACCACCAGAAAGCTGGCCCATCTTTTGCAGGCCCGTGGTGCCCGTGATACCAAACGCTCCCAGTTGCCTCCGGTACTCTTCGTCTGTTCGGCCAGGATACATCTTGGCCATGAAGCTCACAGCGCTCATGGTCAGGTCCAGCGCGTCGACGTGGTGCTGCGCAAAGAACCCAATCCGCAGTCGAGGATGTGCCGTAACTATTCCCTTCTGTGCCTCCAGTTTACCGATGAGAAGCTTCAGAATCGTAGTCTTGCCCGCACCGTTGGGCCCGACGATGCCTATCCGAGAGTCGAGCTGAACATCCAGGTCCACGTCCCGCAGCAGGGGTTTGTCCGGGGAGTATCCAAAGGCAACCTCTGACATCTGGATGATCGGTGGTGAGAGTTTCTCGACATCGGGGAACCTAAACTTGACACTGTACTCCGACTCTGGTGCCTCCAGCACCGGCATCTTCTCCAATTTCTTGATGCGCGACTGGGCTTCTGAGGACTTGGCGGCGTTGTAGCGGAACTTGTCGATAAAGGCTTGCAGGTGGGCTCGCTGAGCCATCTGGTTCTCGTACTCCTTCTTGGCCACCTTCTTGCGCTCTTCGCGAGTCGCGTAAAAGGCGTCAAAGTTGGAGCTGCGATAGTAGTCGAGCCGCTCCGAGTGTTGGTGGATGATGTCCGTCGCCACTTCGTTGAGGAACGCTCTGTCGTGGGAAACGACGAGGACGGTGCTCGGGTAGCCTGACAGGTATTGGGAAAGGAAGGTAATCGAGGGGACGTCCAACATGTTTGACGGTTCGTCGAGCAGCAAGAGATCGGGCTCGCAGAAGAGGGCTCGCGCAAGCGCAAGTCGCATTCTCCAACCACCGGAAAAGGTCTTGGTAGCATATTGTTGTCGCTCCGCCGAGAAGCCGAGACCAGCAAGGATACTGGCCGCCCGCGACTCTGCCTTGTCTGATTCCATCTCAGCCAGCTTCGACTGGATATCGCCCAGCTTGCCATCCTTGGCTTCTCTTTCGAGGTCGAGCTTGGCAGCATCGGCGGACGTATCGGCAAGAGGAGCACGGCGAGCTTCCAACTCGGCCAAAGCGGCAATGAGTTCCTGATTTCGTCAGTTGTCATCCTGAAACATATCAGATCAGGCCACTCACTTGTTGCTCTCTCAGAAGAACTTTGCGCCACACGTCTGCGTCCAAGACGGCTTGGATGGCCGGCGTGTCGTCGCCCGTAAGCTGCCAGACATCAGTATGCTAGTGAAGAATGAATAGTAGCAGCGAGCCTTACCTCTTGTTCAACGTGCAAAATGGAAATGTGCGTGGGAATGGCGACTTCTCTCCTCGACAGGGCTCGTAGCAGCGTCGATTTACCGATACCGTTGTTACCGACCAGACCATAACGGTGACCATACGCAAGCGTAAGAGAAGTGTCCGTGAGAATACGCAGTCCACCGATAGACACATCGATGCTGTCTAGCTTGATGTCCTTTGTCTTGTTCGCTCCAGTGCCACCCAGCTGCAGGGGGTTGACGGCCATGTAAAACTCCTCGTACGACTGCGTGCTCTCTGGCAGATCGAGCAGCTTGGACGCCTCGTACTCGACCGTCTTGAACGTCTTCTTCTGCTGCTTGGCCGCGATTTTTCGCTCGGCCTTTTCGAGCTTCTTGCGATCGACCTTGGACTCGACCTTTCTCGCGTTGGCCGATTCCAAGTCGACGCCACCAGCTGCAACGGCGAGAGTGGACGACATGTTCCGCTGCGCGCTGACTTGGATAGTCTGGTCCAGCCTCCTCACAATCGACGGGCCTCTCCTCTCGCCGCCGTTCGCTTCGGTGTACTTGTCGACCCATTTCTCCACCAGCCGCTTGATCTTTTCCTCCACGGCAGCATCGACCTTGCCGGACGCCGACAGCAGCAGCTCGGTGATAGTCGCAGCAGCCTCATTGAGGGGGGAGAGCCCGGACGGGTCTTCGTCGTCGGACCAAGCGGTAGACGCATGGGTCAAGTATCCCACGGAGTAGTCTGAGACTACGGGATCGATGTTGGGGAGTACAGCCCTGATATCGGCATCCATTTTCGCAGCAGGGCCCAGGAGAAGCTCGGGGTCGTGGCGGCGAAATGTGCGCTGAGTATGTCGGCCGGGTCTCTCCGGTAGGTCCTATGCTTGCTGTCGATAGTCAGCACTATATCGGTGGCGGTGACGTTTGGCTCGTGAAGCTGGTGGTCCGTCTCATGGAGTTTTGCTAGTGTTTTGCCCCGCCACGGCTGGCGCCTGGTAATCCGGGCCGGAGCATGCTCCGTTCCGAGAATTTGCCAAGTTCGGCAATTAAAAGCGCCGATACCCGACCGCCGTGCACCAAAGCAGCGCCATTCCATAGACATCACAGCGAAATTGCGGTGCATGCTCCCGCGATGTTCAATCCATTCAGGATAGAGATGTTACTCAAACCTTGCGAGCAGAGCACAAATTTTATGCCGTGGCCTTGCCTGCGTGTATTCGCAGCTGACGACTACTCGTACTCATACAAGGTAAATTCTCACTCTGGGTCCACAGTCAGCTTTGCCGAAGACAGACTCTATTGATACGCACCCGACTCTCAATTCGTACGCACCCCCCCACATTCAGCCACAACGCCTCCGACATCGCCCACCTGTGCAATT
>JALHCA010000776.1:0-22654 GCA_024340505.1 Tolypocladium nubicola | reverse complement strand
CCCCCGACCCGCCCGCCGCGGCCCGCTGCGCCGCGGCGTCCTGGCTGTACGGCCGCGCGCCGGTGCGCGAGAAGGCGTTGCGCGTCGACGCCGCGATGCGCGAGGTGAAGAAGCCGGCGCTCGGCTTGGCCGGCTGGTGGAAGCTCCGCGCGGGGGCTCGGAGGGCGGATTTCGTCAGCTCGGGCAGCCGCTGCGCGAGGCGCGCAGGGCCCTGCCGGATGCTGAGCGTAAACGACATGTCGAGACCGTATGCGCTGTTGTGTTTTTCTGTGGTGCGATTGCGAGGAAAGAATGTGGCCGTTGTAATGGAGCAAAGGCAACGGCATGACGTGCGTCGGCAAGGAGCTTAGCCAAGTCCGCGTCACGTGACAGGCTCTGTGCGAAGTGACGTCGCGGGGTTCTAGAATCATCTAATTATATCGTCTGTATTTGATTAGTACCTAGTGATTGGAAGACCTCCAGTTCCATCTATTGAATCACGCTCAAGGCGCAGCTCGCGCTCGGAGAATCAGTATTATTAATATCGCCCGAGATCGTGGCTCCATGTCGTCGTCAACTCAGTGAGCGGGTATCATGTCTCGTATGCCTCCTCTATGGCGCCCGCCTCGAGATGCCCATCAACGCCAAGCAGTGACTAACTAACAGCGACATCTTCCCTGGCCCAGCCGTCAACTCCGCCCTCATGTATCCAAAATATATAACCTCATTGTCCTCACCTCAGCCCCTGGAGCCCCTTTTCCACAATGAACCGCACCGGCTGCCTCGCTCGTCGGCCGAGGAATCCCAGGCTAGTTCGCGGGAGGTGGCTCGGCGTCGTGAGCATCGCCACGCTCGTCGTCTTGGGCACCGGTATCTCGCCGATGCCCTCGTGCAGCATCGCGGCCGACATGCCCGTCGGGGCCATGGGCCTGGCCGCGCGGTCGTCGAACCCCCATTTGGCGAGGCTGCCCGTGCGGAGCCACCCCTCCAGGTTGCGGCACTGGCTTACGTCCGTCCACTTGAGCCGCGTGCAGCCCCGGAGGATGCTCTCCATGCCCTTGCCCGTGACCCTGACACAGCCGCGGACGCTGAGGCCCTCCAGCTCGTTGAGGTGCAGGGCGATGCTCTCCAGGCTGCCGTCGCTCACGGCACTGCCGCAAAAGGCCAGCCTCAGCTCGCGCAGCCTGGGGAGGCCGAGGGCGACAACCTCGGTGGACGTGTCGGACAGCGCGCAGCAGAACGACAGGTCCAGGTGCGTCAGGTTCTTGGCGGCGTTTACCAGGGCCACGATGGCATTGTCCGACAGGTAGGTGCAGTCCGCCAGGCACAGGTACGTCAGCTTCTCGAACTTGTACGCCGCCCACGTCTGGAACCCGGCGTCCGAGATGGAGGTGCATCGGGTCAGGGATAGTGATACCAGGCGGTTGGAGGCGTGGGCGGCGAGGTGGGCCATGGACCGGTCGGTTATGTGCTTGCAGTAGGACAGGTTCAGCTTCTTGAGCTTGGGGCACCCAAACACCGTGCCCGGGGCAGGGCTCTGCTTCGGCTCCTCTTGCTTCCGCGCCCCTTTCCTGCCCTTTGACTGGCTCGGGTGGCTTCCCGAGGGGGATATGACGACGCCCTTCTTGGCCGTCGCGGGAGATGAGGGGACGACCCATCCGACCACACGGCCCAAGAGGTTATCCCCGACCTTGCGGCAGTTGCTCCAATCCACCTCTTCCAGGCCCTTTGCGTTTTCGCTCATCTCGAGTATCTGGTTCGCCGACACGTCCCACACCGACTTCATCCTCCACTGCTTGACGTTCTTGCCGCAGCTGCGCCACAGAGCCGAGAATCCCTCATCCGTAATGTGGAAGCAGTTGTTTAGGTCCACGGTCACGGCACGAGTGCCGATAAAGGGGGCCAGAACGCGGATGATTGCCTCGTCGCTCACCCTGCGGTTGTAGTGCGATAGGTCGACGTCGTTGCAGACGTCGGGAGACGTGGTCAGAATCTCCCGCCAGTGCCTGCTGACTATGCGTAGTCGGATCAGCTCACCAACGTCGAGGTGCTGGAAGACGCGCACGAGAATGTTGTCTGGCAGGGGCGGGTTGGCCTGCGGGACTGGACGTCGCGGCAGCGTCTTGGCCCGTTTTGCCCGTGCGCCGGAACTGTCCGGAGGCGTTGGCGTAAACGGGAACCTGATGGGCGTTGTGTCGATCAAGGACGAGCGCAAGCTGCTGTGCCTCCCGGGCGTCAAGCTCAAGCTCTCCGTCTGCGGCGTGGGAGGTGCCAGCGAGTGACGCCGGCGGTTTCTCAGGTTCTCCATGTTCACGCTGAGGAACGGATCCGGGTCCTTGGGCTCCATGACATCCGAGTCATCCTTGCTGGGGGTTGTGAGCTTTGATGGCGTCGTAAAGGTGAGGTTCGGCAAGGCGCTTCTGCTCGGTGTCGTCGGCGACGGCGGGCCCGACCTGGCCTTGTCCTTTCTGTCGGCGTCGGCCATGTCTACGTCTTCGTCCTGGCTCCTGAAGCGCAGCCTGGCCGTGTGCTCCACCTGAGACTTGATTTCCGGCGGACATCGTCGCCAGAGCTCATCCAGGGCGTCGCCCGGGACCATCAAGCATTCGACGGTTGTTATCGACCTCACGGTAGCCGTTCGACCGGGCGACAGTCCCAGGCTGGCCACCTCTCCAAAGTACATGCCCGACCTGAGTCGCGGCCGCGACTGTATCAGTCCGGGAGCCTTTTGCATTTTGTTTTGTTCCTTCGACTGCTCGTGAATCACCTCAGCCTCGCCCTGTACGATGAAGTAGATTTCGTTGCCGGAGCTGCCTTGGCGGACAATGTCGGTGAATGGCGGGTACGTCTTGGGCTGCACGCTGAGACCCAAGAAGTGAAGGATATCGGGCGGGAGTGACGAGAACAGGGGCAGCTCCCTGAGCGTCTTCCGGATGTTGACAAAGCCGCTTCCTATGGCGCTGCCGGCGGCCAGGTCCTCGATGATGCCGGGGCTCGGGGACTTGCGCTTCTTGTGATTTACCACGGCCCCGCCCTTGATGGCGCCGCTCTCGCCCTTGGACACCTCGCCCGGCACGGCGGCCCGTGGTGCAAAGTCTCCCTTGGGCGGCTTGAGGATGGCGCCGCCTTCTTGGCGCTTCTTCCTGAGCAGGTTGAGCCGCTCCTGCGCCTCTTCCAGGATGGCCTTTTCCATGGACGGAAACTTGGGCATGACGAGCTGCAGGTCTTCCTTCTTGAGGACGAGCAGTAGGCACTTGGCGCGGGCCACGATGGTGGCGGTTCGCGGCATGTTCATGAGGACGCCAATCTCGCCGAAAAAGGCGCCAGGCTTGAGCTCGGCGTAAACGGCCTCGCCGTCGCGAGACGTGACGGCGACGACGCCGCGTACGAGCCAGTACATGGCCTTTGCCTCGTCGCCCTCGGTTATGATGTGATCGTTGGGCCCGTGGATCTGGGGCTTCAAGTGGTTGCCGATGGCAACGAGAAATTCCTCGGGGGCCGACTGGAACAAAGGAAAGGACCGTATACGCTCGACCAGGTCCAGCGGCATGTCCCTAATGGTCGACGCCGCCAGCGAAGATGGGCGCACCGGCCGCGCCGGGTTCGTGTCGACGTCGAAGGAGCGGATGAGGGAGCTCGGGTCTGACATGGCCGTGGGCGAGGTTGCTTGCTGATGGTGAGCCAGCGCCCGGTAGGGCGAGGGCGAGTTTGACGAGCGCCCGCGCCTCATGACGATCTGCTTCTGGCGCGCGGGAATGCAATGGGCGAGGCCGCCGTGGCCCAACGATCTCTGCGGACGAGCGCCCGCAGCAAAGGATGCGCCGCTGTCAGTAGCCGCACGCGGCTTCTACGGTCCAGCCGCTGCGAGCCCGTGACAGAGCCGCTTCGACGTGCGTGCCGTATCCTTGCCTCGCGCGTCAGCAGCAGCTCTCGTGGCTTCCGGCGGGCGCTGTGTATTTCGGAGTCGAAGCAACAACGAGGTCGGCGGCGAGGACGCGGTGGAGACGTTTCATGCTCTGCCTAAGCGGATCGGGGACGGACCCCAAGCGCACGGCCGCCTGTCCGGGTGTCTGGCGCGAAAACTCGTATGTTGGCCGGGCAGAGGCAAGCATTTGGCGATGCAGCCGAGCGTGCAGGTGAAGGGGCGAATTCGGAATCGAAAATCGGTCGCAGCACGGCAGCTCTAAGCGGAGGGAGGGGCGGCAGCACGCGCAGGTCGAGGTCCCGAGACACGACGGCCGACTCGGCACGGCAGTGGTCGATGGGCGAGTATATGCCCAGGAGTCGACCAAGGCGAATGTTTGCTGCCTCGGGGCGGCAACGGGTGCTCTCGCGAGAGGCGGTCGCGTGCTCGCGCTCGACTGGGGACGATTAGAATGACGATTAACACGCCACGGCCCGACGACGCAGGACGTACAGGCAAGCCGAGGCGAGGCGAAGCGCGGCGGCGGTGGATGCGGCGGCCTCGGATTCGACGCCGGGCGAGGAGCGAGACGAAAAGCGCGATGACGAGGGCCGTTGAGCGGAGGCGAGGGGAGAATGGATGGAGGGATGGACGAGGGAGCCAGAGGTCGCAGCGAGGCGGCCCGGAGAGGAAAGACAGCTCGACGTGGGGTAGTCGGTAGCTCGAGCCTGCCTCCGAGGGGCCTCCGTGGGTACCAGGTGCTGGACGCAGCCCGCTGTGGCGCCTGTGGGTTCGAGCTGGAGGCGGCTGTGGTTGTGGTTGCGGTTGCGTGCGCCTGCTCGGGGCCCCCCGTAGGTGCGAAGTACACAATACAGCAGGCGGCGACTCCGGAGGTGCCGTATGGGGGACATGTGCACATGCGGCGCACTCGCAACGACGGACAATTCGGGGTGCTGAGGAACGGCGTCCTGCGAATGGGACACGGAGCCTCCGTCTTGTCTGACCGCGCCCGGCCTGTCCAGACGGAAGCCACAGGCTCCCTTGGCACCCAGGTAGGTAGCCTGCGACGAGGCACCGCTCGCTGGACGCCTGCGGGAAGCTCAACCGCCTCTGGCCGCGGCCTCGCGCTGCCTCCGTAGACGCACCCCGTCGTCTGTCTCGCCGCCGACCCGGACAGAGCTCGATGCCTCGCCTGGAACCCTAGGAGGTGCTCCAGCCGTGGGTAGCGCAGGGAGCAAGCATCCTGGCCTGCCGCAGATGACCGGTGCCGCGCACGGGGCGCCCGCTGGCCCCCCCGCAGGCGTTTGTGCTTCCCGCGGCGGCGAGTGGGGGACGCCAGCGACGGAAGCTCGGCGGAAGGCGCCTCGAACGCGCAACGGATATTGCACGTTGTCGCGAGGAGGATGCGATGGATGCCGCAGCCCGCCGTGTGGAAATTGGGCGCTTTCCGCCGCTTCCGCCTCCGCGCCAGTCCGTCCGGCGAGCGTCGCTGCGGCGCTGTCTCGTCCTGCCCTGGGCCGTGACGCGAATGCCGCGGTCGGTCTGGCTGCCGCAAATCGCTCACGATCTCACTGGCCAATGCTGCCGCACGCTGCCGCCATCGGCCGCGGAGCGTCATCCGTGGAGCACCATCCGCACGGCGAGCTGCGCTGCAACGACTCCGGCACTAGTTATTGATTGTCTGACTCGGACGGCACGAAAAGACCCGTGCCTGCTAGCAAGCAGTCCGTTTCAACGCGCCGCGGACCAACAATGGAGGCCTGGAACCAAACATCCATCACGGACCCACCGAGCCTTCGATTACTCCTAGGCTGAGAGGGCGCTCGCAAACCTACGAGTGCCCGTACGCCATCCCATTCCTCGTACGCCGACTCAGAGGCGTGCCGTGGTCCGGGAAAATCGTGTCCTTGTATCATCATCGTACTTCGTACTCGTAGCGAGATGCCGCGCCCCCGTGCGCCCCCGATCCGCTGCAGCCTCACCACACGGACCCGATGCCGGCCGCTGCGTCTCGCGCGTCGACCCTGGCCCTGACCCTGCCCCCCGAGGTCGTATCCCTGTGCGGGCATCAGATCTCGGGAAACATCCCGCTCGTGTCGCACCGCCGTTGCAACCCGGACAAGCCGGGGATCCCGCCATCTGTTTCGTCACGACCTGTTTCAGGGCTGTCTCTCGCAAACCGCCGACACGCGCCGAGTGCTTCACATACGGCTGCAGCTCCCATTTAAGCTTTAAATTCGAAGCAGACGCCCACACGACGCAGGTAGATCGACTGCATGCCGTTTTAGACTGCATGCCGTTTTAGACTGCATGCCGTTTTAGACTGCGTGCCGTTTTAGATGCCCCGTGCCTAGTCTATCAGCCAACGCGAGCCACTTTCCCAGTCTCGTCATGCATCCAAATCCCTTCTAGAAGCAGAATGAGGCGTCAAGAAACTCATGCATGCATCCATCGCCCTTCTAGAAACAAAATGAGGTGTCGAGAAAAGTCTCGACAAAGGTGCCAACATCGGCATCGTCGTCTCCTGAAACTCCTCGCCCAACCAAAACGCCAAGCATGAATCGACCCGCAGGGGTCTCTGGCCACCGCAGCTGACCGGCATCACCACCGCGTGCGGTCGCGTCATCAGCACAGAAACGTCTTATACACCTCCGAGTTTGTCAACTCCTCATACGGGTACCCGACCTCGCGCAGGAACCGCGACAGCTCCACCGCCTCGTCCTCCGGGCACGAGATGCCCGCCAGCACCTTGGCCACGTCGCCGCCGTAGTTGCGGTAGTGGAACAGGCTGATGTTGAACTTGGGCCGCAGCGTCACCAGGAACTTCTCCAGCGCGCCCGGCCGCTCGGGGAAGCTGAACATGTAGAGCCGCTCGTTGGGCACGCTGGAGCGCCCGCCGACGAGGTACCGGACGTGGCTCTTGGCGAGCTCGTCGCCCGACAGGTCCGTCACGCTCATGCCCTCGGCGCGGATGCGCTCGAGGAGCATCCGCAGCTCCTCGTTGCGCTGGCTCGCCGGCGCCGTCAGCGAGAGGCCGATCATGACGTTGGCGCTCTCGCCCGTCGCGTAGCGGTAGGAGAACTCGGTCACGGCATGGGGCATGATCGTGTCGATGAGCTTGGCAAACGCGCCGGGCCGCTCGGGGATGGACACGGCAAGCAGCGCCTCCTTGCCCTCGCCCAGCGTCGCGCGCTCGGCCACGAACCGGAGCCGGTCAAAGTTCATGTTGGCGCCCGACGTGACGGCGATCAGCGTCCGGCCCGAGTCGTGCGACGGCCGCTCTGCCACGTACTTTTTCAGTCCGGCAATGGACAGGGCCCCCGCCGGCTCCAGGCCGGACCGCGTGTCGTCGTACATGTCCTTGATGGCGGCGCAGATCTCGTCGGTAGTCACCTCGACGACCTCGTCCACCACCTCCTGGGCGATGCGGAACGTCTCCTCGCCGAGCGTCTTGACGGCCGCGCCGTCCGCAAACAGCCCCACGTCCTTGAGCACGACGCGCTCGCCCTTCTGCAGCGACTGGGCCATGGCGTTGGCGTCGCGGGCCTCGACGCCGATGACCTTGACGTGCGGCGCCATCCGCTTGACGTAGAGGCCGATGCCGGCGATGAGGCCGCCGCCGCCGCAGCAGCAGAAGATGGCCTCGACCTTGGACATGTTCACCTGGCCAAACAGCTCGTTGCCGATGGTGCCCTGGCCGGCGATGACGTAGGGGTCGTCAAAGGGCGGGATGTTGATGAGCCCGTCCAGCTTCTCGCGACGGGCGCACTCCTCCTTGGCGGCGTCGAAGTCGGCGCCGTGCAGGACGACGTGGCCGCCGAGGCGCGCGACGTTCTTGTGCTTGATGCTGGGGGTGCCCTCGGGCATGATGATGGTGGCGGGGATCTTGAGCTTGCGAGCCGAGTATGCGACGCCCTGGGCGTGGTTGCCGGCGGAGCAGCAGACGACGCCCTTCCAGCTCTGCGCGGGGTCGAGGTGCGCCATCTTGTTGTAGGCGCCGCGCAGCTTGAAGCTGAAGACGGGCTGCGTGTCCTCGCGCTTGAGCAGGACGGTGCACTCGAGGCGGTTGCTGAGGTTGACGGCGTGGGTTAGGGGAGTGACGTCGCAGGCTTCGTAGACGCGGGACGTGGCGCTGGCAATCATTCGGAGGTACTGGCGTCGAGATGCCCGGTTAGCCGCCGCCTCCCTCGCATAGACACGCAGCCGCAGTCACTCACATCCGGGTAGCCGTTGGGCAGCAAAAGGTCCTCCGGGACGACCTCCCTGATGCGCGCCCGCTTCTCCTCGGACGGCGGCGACGGGTTGGCGCTGTACTCGGTCAGAGCCATGGTGCCGGTGGGCGTCTCTGGCCGCGAGTGTCCATTGGGGGTCTGGACGGTGCCGTTTGTGGCCGGGAGCTCGCTGGACGACGGCATCGCGAGCAATCGGCACTTTTCCGGTGGTGAAGCTGGGTTGGAGGAGGAAACAGAACAGTCACCGCGGCATCGGACCAGGTTTTTGATGGCGGGGCGGCAGTTGATAGGCGATTCGCACAGGGTCAGCACTGGCTCACCTTGAGCTTCCCGCTGCAAGTAGTCGTAGTCTGCGCTCTGTGCTTCGTACTCAGACAACAACGCATTGTGAAGACAGACTAATTTACTGCAATAGCCTCTCACTCCCGTCTGGATGAAGGCGGCGCATGCTCATGGTCGTCACGGGACGTTCAAGCGCTCGTGTTTGTGCGTAATTCGCAGCCCGACGAACACCAGCACCCAAGACAGTCAAGCAAACACTGTGAGAATCAGCAGCTTCTGAGTGGATGGTGCCAGAGGTGGGGCTCCGATATCGACCGTAGCATCACATATTCATAATTACTCGTAACGCGATTGCGGCACATGGGCGACGGCCAGGCTCGATATCGACGCCGTTATCAGGTTGATGTTTTCTCTCGCCAAGCCTTCATCTGCGAGTCTAGCGGGATGGAGCACAAGCAGCTGCGATACCTCGCCCGTCAACGAGTGGCAACTTCGCAAACGTCCCACATGAGCGGAACTGCAAATGCATTGACAGGTTGTCAAGGCGCTAATATATTATTCGTAGACTCTATGTACTGCTTTCATGCTCTATATAATAATGTATTCGTAGATGAGAAAATTAGGGAATTAAAAAGTCATGGCTGATGCTGCACCGCATCTCACTCCACTTCTTGTCCTCCACCACCTGATGCTACCCCTGCCAGCTGCTGAATCGACTCGACCTGCCAGACTCCGCCATGTATGACCCGGCATCAAAGTCAAACTCACGTCTGGGCTCTCGCAGTAGCCTCGATACGCGTGAAAGCCTGCCCTCCTTCTCCCCGAATTGGGATTCAAGGTCGCGTTGCGCATCTGGTGGCAACATGACGGTTTCCCTTAGGAGGCCCTCCTCCTCTGCATGCTTCGCCGCCTCCGCTTCCTCGGTGGCCTCTTCAACCTCGTACTCGTCGGGCTCCTCGTCTGTGTACCTCAAGGGGGCCGATGAGCCGAACTTGAAGGCGTTCTTCGAGGACCCCAGGAGAGCCATGTCGGCGCGCATCTTGGCCATGTGCCACTGGATCCAGTACATCTGCTCGTGCTCCCGCAGATATCGGTTTCCGTGGAAGCTGTGCAGCACCACCTCCCGCGAGAGGAGGCCGAGCTTGCGGCGGTCCTCGCTCCTCTCGTGCATCCGCCGAGACAACCATTCCACATCGTCTGGAGTAACTTCGTCTGGGAGCCATGGACGCACCACGTCCTCGCCTTCGCTCGTGAACTTGGTCCACGGGCCGACCATGCAGAGGATGTTCAGCTGTGCTCTTGCGAGCGCCACGGGGTCGTTTGGCGCCACGACCTCTCCGTATCTCTGCTCTTGATCGTTCGGATCCGTCATGACCAACGCCGTTGCTCCCACCTCTGTGGCGACAATGGGGACACCGGCAAGGGCAGCCTCTCCGATGGCCAGTGGGAGGCCTTCGGACACGGATGAGTTCATGAAGAGCCAGGCGTCCTTCAGGACCTCTTTGGGCTTGCCGAACCCAGCAAGAATGACATTGTTCGAGAGGTTGCACTTGACGATGAGCTTGTCCATTTCGAGGGCATACGACGGCTGACGATCCTTGGCTCCGTATACCATGAGCTTGTAGTCCTTGAAGCCGTAGCGATTGACGATGACGTCGGCTGCCAGAATGGCCGTCTTGATGCCCTTGATGAATTGGACGTTGGACAACATGACCACTGTAGGCTTGTCGGTGCGCACTTTGTCAACTGGCGTGAACGAGTCCATGTTGCTGATGCCGTTGACGATTGGGTCAATCTTGCGGCGGAAATGGTTCCTGTTGCAAAGCTTGCCCCTGTCACTGCCGAGTTCGGTTTCCCACATGCTGCAGACACGTTAGCAAATTCGTCGAAACGAACTTCAGGGGGTTGACTTGCGGGTTGAACAGCGACGTGCACGGTGTGACGACGTCAGCGTGGAAATAGGCCAGTCGGGTGGCCATGCGGATCCCGGACAGCAGCATCGACTGCACCGAGATGGGCAGCTCGCACTGAGCAGGGCTGATGTTGAGGCAGGACTCCCGCCATAGAATTGCGTGGTCCCAGATGCCAAACGTCACGCCTCGGCGATACTTGAGGATCATGCCGAACAGGCTACTGATTCCATGGTGCGTGCTCTGGAAAACCCGGGGGCACTCCTCAGGAACCTTGACGGAAAAGATGAAGAAATACGCCATGTAGATTCCCATGGCCTCTCGAAAGTCGTAGAAGCTGGGGCGCTCAATGTCAAAGTAATCGGAGGGGTCATTGATGTTGGGGTCGTTGTAGGGCATGAGCCACGCCTCGGCCCATGCATCCTCAACTTCCTTGGAGTTCCAAGTACGGTTGTAGTCCTTGTGCTCGTAGTACTTTGAGATGGAGAGCATGACGTTTGTGTACTTGATCAAGTCGGCGCGGGAGTAGCGCTTGGTGCGGGCTCCCTTCACAAAGTCCTTCAATAGGGGGATGAACACGCCGGCAATATCCCTCTGGACATCCGTGTCGTGGATCTTGTCGTCGACCTGAGACTGCAGGATGTTCTCCATGAGGCCGTGGTGCGCATCCTTGCCGTCGAGTCCCCACAGTGGAAGCAGCTTGAGCGACTGGACGTTCCTCTCGATCTGGAACCGGGGGATGCCATACTCGTTGGCGCATTCTGCCAGCACATGGTTTCGTATAGTGCTGTGGCCGTTGACCAAGTCTCGCCTGCAGTTCGAGACGCCACCGGGGGCTTCCGGCCAGCACCCGATGTCGTTGACGATGACCGATATGCGGTCCTTGGTGTCATTGTAGCAATCTTGGGGTCTATTCGTCACCTCACTGGCGTCTTTTCCGAGCCCCATTGCGTACAAGTCACCGGTCCTGATGGGGAGGAGGCAGAGTTCTGAGACCTCCGTCTCGAGTTCGATCGCCGAGACTATCTGGTCGATGCCGTCGTCCAGTGCGAGTCTGGCGGCGTCGAGGTTTCCAGTGTCTCGGGCACGCCAATACTTGCGAAGCAGTGGCTCCTCACGAAGGACCAGCTCATCTATCCAGCAGGCGG
Organism: Tolypocladium nubicola; assembly: GCA_024340505.1. NCBI lineage: Eukaryota > Fungi > Ascomycota > Sordariomycetes > Hypocreales > Ophiocordycipitaceae > Tolypocladium > Tolypocladium nubicola. Next base: position 11,199 of record JALHCA010000776.1, on the reverse strand, counting down.
TGACGGCGTCGAGAGTGCCTTTCAGCCAGCCATGCCACAGTTCCGTTCGGATGCGCCAGGTCGGCACCGGGCGGTAGACTCGCTTTCCCCACAGGGGCAAGGAACTCCAGTGCGGCATGATGGACCGCTTCTTGTTGGCCGCGTGCCTCATGCGTTTGACCTGAAGAAGGCTGTGGTGGATGAGCACATCGTCCGAATCAAACATGAGATTGCGGGGGCGATTCAGAAGCAGGTCCTCCTCGGGGAAGACTTTGGGGGGCTGAGCGATGGCTGTTTTGCGACCGTTCTCTTCCTCAAGAACCGTGACGCTGACGGGGTCGCGACGGTGGTGGTACTCAACCTCCGTGACAAACGTCTTCCCGCCGATGACTCTGACAATGCGGCGAATCTTTTCTGACGGAGCCCAGTTGTAGAACTCGGCCCCGTTGCTCAACGGTACGCCCCAGAAAACCGATAGCCTGTCATTGGACCCCGCGTTCAGAGGCTTGAAGTCGGCACGAAGCATGTCGGGGCTCCCTTTCGGTGTGGCCTTGTAGTGATAGTAGAAAGCATACGCCGTTTGGCCTAGGGATAAGACGCCGTGTATCGTGCGTCCGTATTTGTCGTAGAAGCTGATTGTCCGGCGGCTGGAGTCGACGACTTCCCTGGACATGGGCCACCGCTGTCGACTACCAGCAGTATGTTGGTACGTCGAAGTGTTGCCTTCCTTGTCGACGCGACTGATGAGCCGGAAGTCCTCGTCGTAGGTTGCTTTGAAGATGGGTTCCTGGTCTTGTGGGTGGTCCTGCAAGTTTCCTTCAAAAGCCTCCAGTATCATGTTTCCATTGTCACCATGGACTGCAAACCCGGTAATGGTTCTGCGCCGGCATTCGACAGTGATGGAATTGCTCGTGATGATGCGACGTGCTCCCTTCCGAGCAAGTCGCTTGATGCTGACAAGGGCTGGGCGATGATACACCAACAGCGTATAAACCCAAAAGTTCTTCATCATCCAGCACATCTTCCATACGAGGAGGGCGACGTAAAGAATGGAGCGACGAAAGTACACCTTCCGCAGAGAGTACGAGAGCTCTCTCTCAATGTCCGACGCTCCCCCGGATATGAGAGCTACCCACTTGACGAAAGCCAGGGGAAACGTCACCAACGCGCGGAGGCTGCTAGATGCACGAGAGCAGTTGATGTGTACGGGTTTCAGTTCCGGCACGGGCCCCACGGTGCCCGGGTTATGGTTGCGAGAAAAGTAAATGGCCGTCTTGTATCGCTCGTCAGACTTGTGGAAAATGCGAAGAGCCAGCTGGAGATGGAACTCGACGGCCTGCAGGTCGATATCGCTGTCAGATAGCCATTGACAAAACTCCTGAGAGAATTCGACATCTTGCCCAGTGATTCGGGCAAATATGGCTTTCCTTGCACTCAGGGGGATGGTATCCCAGCTGCAGTCCACGTTGACATCCAGGCAAAGGTGGCGCATGAGCTCCGAGTTGCTCTTGCGGACGAATCGCGCGAGACTGTTGACGTCTGCAAGAGCAAGCTCAAGCTCAATCCGCTTGGACATGGTCGAGGAGCGTTGAAGGAAATGCTCTGCCTGAACGGCTTGAGCGTGCGATAGCATTCCGTCGACGCGGGTCACATGGTACAGCAGGGACTCTGCGACCATTGTTGCCAGCTGAGACTTCCAAGAAGGCAAGCGGAGCTCTGCCTCTCTCAAGAAACCAGCCGTGATCTTGAGTACCTCGCCATCCAGCTGGCTGAACGAGCAGATGTCCTTCAGGCCAGCCTCGGCGAACTTCTCCTGGCTGACAATGGTGATCTTGATGTTTCCTTCCTCCCACTTCTCGATGACTGTTTTCATGATCCCGACTGCCCACGGCGTTCGCGCGACAGTCCCATTGGGGTTCGAGAGACTTCGGTGGAGGAGCTGGGAAATCTTTTTACTCATGACGGAACCATCGTCGTGCTTCGTGACCGCGCCGGCGACCTTGAGGACCTTCCTGGCCACGACCTTTGACTCGGCGTCGTTCTCTGCTCTGAGGTTGCGCTGGGCCCAAATGTCACGTTTGTAGGTGGCCGCGGGAGCAGTCGAGGCCCCAGTGTTGGGAGCGGTCCAGTCTTTCCAAGACCAAAGAAGCGTCCCCAACGCCGCAGACACGGCGGCGATGTTCTGAGCCACGACGTCGGAATATAGCCACCCGGCAGTCGCAGGAACGGCATGCAGCGTGCACCCCACTATGAATCCGACGATGGCGGAGGCAAAGATGATGGTGACGTGGACGCGGACGTTCGTGGTGAAGCATCGGTTGAACTGGAAGACGATGACACTAGTGTATCCGAGGATGTAGAGGTAGTAAAGGGCCGTCGTCTCCGGGCTGTCCACAAACGCCCAAAGAAGGAGGGTCGTGCCGCCAAAGACAAACATGATGTGGCCGAAGAGCTTTGCCAGTGCCGAGAAGAGCTTCTGGCGGCGCATAGTCTCCCAGTCTCTGGCAACGATTTGTGAGTGGCGGTAGTCGACAAGCGTCTCCTTGGACAATATGAAGCGGATGCTCCAGTAGTCCTGCAGGATGACATCCAACAGCATGACCGCGAAGCAAAAGTACAGAATGCAAAAGCAGATGCCGTACCGAGCCCGAGAGTCGGTGTATATGCTGACGTGGGGCTCTCTCGCGCCCATGATGATGCTGACCCATCGGTCCATGAGAGCAACCAGGAACAGACCCAGGTTCTGCCCCAGATCATAACGAGCGTTGCGGAAGAGAATCATGATATTGTGCTCCTTGAGGCCGCGTGAAATCTGCTGCTGCTGCTTCTTGGCCTCGCCAAGCTGGGTGTACCAAGCGCTGCTGAAGAGGTCCGGTACGTTTCCATCAGGGTTTGTCTTCTTGAAGAGCCAGTCGATGTACGGCATGCCTTTGGCCACGCGACCGACGAACGCATCGCCCATCAGTCCCGAGGAAACAGCTTCCCGACTGCGCCGGGTGTATTCCACGAGCGCCGTGCGAAGAGCTTCTTGGGCGATTTTTCCTTGGATATCTGTCTTCTCCTCTATATCCTCGTCGCCTGTCTGCGATTCAGGCGTGGACAAGTACCATTCCAGAACATCCTTTTCTGCAATCTCGGGTATGTTGTTCATCCAGCCAGCCCATTCGTGGCAGAGCCGATGATACTGGTACAACAGGAGCAGGATGGCTGTGGAGCTGATAGGGAGATAGATTTCGAGATCGTAGCCGTTGACAAAGGAAGAGATGATTGGCGACAGGAGAAGAAACGGCATGGTTCGCCAGAGAACCGTACGTCCCGAGGTGATGGGGCTTCCGCGCTGGTGCATCGTGGCCATGACACCCAGCAGGTTCAGGTAGGTCGTGATGATGGTGAGAAAGGCGACGAAGACGAAGCCGACAGCAACCGAGTACTGCACGGTGAACCCGACCAGACCACATATCCCAACAACGATTGTCAGGACGAAGCCTCCAGAAAGACGCTGGACGTGGAAATACGTCATGTTGTCGTATGCGTAATGGGCCAGGTAGTATGAGCCGGTGCTACCAACCCAGCCGGTGATGCCAGCGGTCAACAGGAGGGAGATGAGCAGGGCATAACCAGCAGCCTGGAGGTGATCGGGTTCCATGTAGGCAGTCATGAACATGCCGCGGCCGACAAAGGTCAGCAGCACGACGTCAACAATGGCGGGCAGACAGAAGATTGACATGGCGCCAAACTCTGTGAACCTCTTCTTCCACTGCTCCACCACCTCGTGCGCCGTGGGGACTCCGGCATTTGGGCCGCCGTCCCTTTCGATGCTCTTCGGGTCCTTGGCAGGCACAGGCGCCTCGGAGCTCGAGTACATTGTCATGATCTCGTTGTTCTTCCGATCGCTGGCAACCGGCGGCCGGTCTCCCAGGAAGTCCTTGTACCGCTTGTATATGATTTCACCCAGGTCGGAGGGCAGGAGGCCCAGGAAGATTTCGCACTGAGATCCAAGGACCCAGAGCTCCGAGAACACCGCAGCTTGGTCGGGGCACGCCAGGAAAATCGGACAGCGATCCGTGGACTCGACGTAGACCTCCTCGAACGCTGCCTTTCTCAGGATGCTGAAGAATGTCAGGGCGAAGAGATCGGCGTTGACGTCCACGTATCCAATCGAGGTGCTCGACGCGGTCCCAGGGTTGAATGCCTTGATGAGAGCATCCGTAAAGGCGTTGAGGGGCTCCCTGTCACCGATGAAGAGAGCATCGTAGACGGTCTTTTCGACGAGTTCATACAATGCGACGAGGCTCTCGACACAGGGGAGTTCAGTGGCACCGCATCGTGCAAAGTACTCGAGCCTGGTCCTGAACATGGCCTCGGGTGTCATTGAACCATCCAGAATCCCTCGAGCATGCACCTGGTTCCAGGAATGCCTGGAAGATTTGTCGATGAGAATTGACCTGCACAAGGCGATGATTGGCTCTTTCAAACGGTGGTTCAGTTGCGAGACTCGCATCTGCTGGAGCAGCTGGAGCCTCTCGGCATCCGTGGCCCTTTCGATGGCGGTCCGGATACTCAGCGGTAGGCCACTCGCATCGCCGAGTCCATTGGCCCTCTCGAGACGGGACTCGAGGCCAAAGCGCACGGAACGGTGCACTCCATGATGAGCCAGCCAGGTATGCAAAACGGTGCACGCATCATTCGGCGCGTCTTGCGAGATAAATATGTCCATGGCGCGCTTCGTCTGCTCATCCCGGGCCTTGGCCACACCCCAGAAATAGCCGTCTCCTTCGGGGACTCTGAACCCGGTATCGAGTCCCCTGAAGATGCAGACCTGCTGCGACTCAATACCCTCGACCAAGTCTTGAATCAGATCGCCGCACTTCCCTTGTCCAGCCAAACGCCGAATCTCCTCCAGGAGCCGATGGGTTTGGGTGCCCTTGACGGCATGCAGCATCTGGAGCTCCTTGAGGTGGCATTGGGTTTCCACGACGGCGACGTAATCCTCGGCGGACGGTTCCGCGACGATCGAGAAACAGCCGAAGTGAGAAAAGGCAACCCCGTCTGCGGAAATCTCCCAGAAGTCCTTGCGCTTGGGAGCCAGCGTCACGTAGTCGGGCGGGTACGACAGCGTCGGCTCCTCATTGCGCAAGATGCTCAGCTCCAGGGGAAGCGACTGGTGATTGAGGAAGTGGGACGCATAGGGGACTGCCGAGTCCAGGTCCTCGAGCGGCAGGGATTTGAAGTCTGGTCCTGGCTCGCCGTTGGGCACCCAGACCTTTCTGGAGTCGGATGTCCAGCACTTTTGCAACTGGAAGATCGTTAGCTCCAGTACGTGGTAAAGGCTCATCTATACGCACCTCGGTGACGTCCACACGTCTCAAGTACTCAAATCCGCTGAGCGTCCGGCCCGCGTCCCTTGCGTAGGCCTCGCTCCTCATCTTGGGATTTACAGGGCCATGCTCCACGACGGCTCCGAAATGCTCGGCCAGCTTCACAGCCCGCCGAATCACGGAAGGATGGGGCCTGTGAAGCCAGAGCTCCTGAAAACCGAGGAAGAATTCCGGTCTCATCTCCCGCTCCTTGCCGCACCTCCCCATCAGACTTCGAAGCCGCCCGGACTGGAAGTAGTCCCTGCGTTCGCCATTCCGCAGGATAGTCGCGTTCTCAATGACAATGCCGGAGGCGTGCGCGAAGCTGATTGAGTCCAATTCGTCTGAATCGTGATTGCATAGCAGCAAGACGGAGATGTCCCTGAGAAACAACAGCTGGATCAGCCGCTCGACTTGTTGCGGCTCTATTGCGTTTGAGGACCGGACGGCGAGGCCGGAAAGACCGTTTTGGAGGCAAGTGTCGGCCAGAATGTTTGCCGTGTCATATAGTACATCATCCTCAAAGGCAGCAGGACCAATGGTTCCAAGGTTAACGGAAGCAAGGTTCGTCCTCGTCGGGATGACTCCCGCGGTCATGCTCGAGGCGCGCGTGCTGTTGCCTTCGGCGATGCTTCGCGCGAACGTGAAGCTTGAGGCGTAGGAATGACCACCAGCTCGAGACGCGCTCCTGCTGGTCATGGTGAGCGGGAAAATACTGAGGTCATATTGCCTACGATCTCCGAGTTCCGACGGACATTCCGTTTCCGAGTAGATGCGGAACGACTTGGTCGACTCAAACGGCAGTGGAATTGCATTCGGGCCTCTCTCGTGGCCTATTGATATAGCCACTTTCTTCTTTGGCCGCCTGCGTCATCGTGAGTAAGGCGAGCAATCGGATCTTGATGTGGCGACCTACCCCCAAAGCTTCGTGGCGCTGCCGGCCCATGTTCGCCTCAACAGAAGAAGAAGCCATATTAAGATGGGCGCTCCGAGAGCGACGACGCCCAAGGCCAAGTCCACCTTCTGATACCAGGTCTGGAGGAGGCGCTCCGCCGGAAGCACGGCATTGCAGTAGACTTGGAACCTCGAGGCGCCGCACTCGTCGATGGCTGGATCATTCGACCCGGGCTGAAAGAATGAAGTCATTCTACAACGAAACATAAACAGAAAATGTAACAGCCAAGAGAGATACGGATGGCATCAAAGCCAGCAGTGGAGACTTCACCAAGTCATAGCATGCTCAGACGCAGCCAGGACACGAGCAGAGCGATTGTGCAGTTGTGAGGCTCTAACAGCAGAAGCCGATGCTATGGGCAGGTGGCGGCAAGTAAAGTCGAAAGTGGCGGGAAAGGACATGAAAGTAACGTCGACTCGGCCTGCGACTAGACGGGATGAAGGAGAAGTGGGAGCAAGACGCCACCCAGGACGTGACCTCTGAGCTGGCTGTGCGAAGTGTATGCACGGTATTTGATGCCGGGCTACGAAGAGACGGCTTCGCTACGTAGTACACATGGCAACTGACGTGCTGCTCCTGGTAGTCAGGCCGTGCTCTCAGGCCGTATTCCTTGGCGGTCCTCGCCTGCAGGTGCAGTTGGGGGTCTGCCGTCGGCTCCAGGATGTTTCAGGGGCCCGTGGCCCGCGTTCCCACAGTCAAACCGTTCAAGTGTCGGGCTGCCGCACGCTTCTAGCCTGCGAGTGCTCGTACTATACTCGTAGTACGAGGTAGGGCTCAGCGATCCGCCGGCGACCCCGGCGCCACTGGAGAAGATGAGTACGGAGTAGCGCGGACGGGACATGGGCGGAGCCGCCTACCGACCAGGATATCCAGGGCCCAGGGTCTAGGCCGGGGTTCTCTGGGTTCGGTTCGTCGTCAGCCCGGTTCTGCCGTTGACTTCGGCGGTCCCGGCGGCTCCGGGACCGCCGGGGGGAGGCTGCTGAGCCCAGCCTGGCCCAGCAGACAGCGTCATGCGGGCGAGGGGACGCAACCAGGGCCGCAGCGGCCGTGAAAAGAAAGGCGAGGCATTGGCAATTTGGCAGACCGCGGTGGTCCGATGCCCGTCCCGGCTCGTACGTGTATCCGTCAGCGTAGGCGGAGTCGCAGAGAGCGGAGCGGCATCTCATTCTTGGCACAACCAACCCGATGGAACCAGCTGAAAACCGACACCGCAGCGTGCTAATTGGGCTATTAGTTTCATGGCTCCAACACGAGGACAGGAGCCGCGCCGTCGCGCGCGATCAAGCGCCCGCGGCTCGACTCTGCACCGGTCTGCAGCTCGGACCCCTGAGCAGCGGTATCAAAATCCGGCAAGGAGCCGTGCGCGATCTGAGGCTTGGCCCAATCTGAATCGCCTAGATAGGTAGGCATGGGATACGGTTCGGGGGGTCATGCGCTCGCCAAGCCCAATAGCTCGCAGTTGGAAGTGTGCGGCTTCTGAGTTTGTTAGCCGCACGCCTCGCCAGGGGTCTCAGAGCAGGCCCTGCTGCTGGGGCCAATAATAGTCCGCATGTGGGACGATATGTCGGACATTTTGGGCGTCCCGTTTGTGCCTCAGGACCGGCAGGGCCCAGGTTGCCAGCCATATGTGGGAGAATCCCTACTCGTACGCATGCTGCTACCTACGTGGGGACGAGGCGACTACGAGAACTCCAGCCGCAGTCGCTGGATCCAGACCTGCTTGGCTTTGCGGAAACCCGCCCGTCGATCCTATAACGAAATTCGCCACAGGTCGCCTGCGGTGGTCGTCCCGGTAGGCGCCCTCACGCCCTCATGGCGTCTTTAGAGTACAGCCAACTTTCCATCCCTGTCCACCCACGCCTTGTTCGCTGGTGGCGCCCGAGTCCAGGCACCGCCAGGCTGTGCGCGGCTCCTCCAGGTCCTGGTCGCTTCCTTCAGCCAATAAGTGGGCTCCGGCCAACGTCGCGACCAGGTTCCATGCCATGGCGTCACAACCCGCCGGACGGTGAGCTTTGGCCCTGAGCAGTTGGGGCGCCTCGTCTATCATCTCGGGTTCAGGAACGGCTCTTTACGAAGTATTTTCAACAGCCGCGGGCATTTCCCAGGTGGGTTTTCGCCCCGTGGACCGACCCCAGACCGAGCAACTAGCAACTCGGACTACGGACCTACGCCTCACCGTACTCGTACTACCCGTCGGAGCGGGTTTCAAGTGGTCATCGCCACCTCTTGGACCCTTCTTGCAGCACTTCTCACGAGATGAACCAGCTCGGGTAAGAGTTTTCGACGCTCCGGCTGGCCAGAGAGTGGATCGTCGATGCGGTTCTGCCGTTGGACTCTCCGCTCCGTCAGACCACCACGGCGTCCAGCTTCGATAGACTGCATCCTCGCTGGGGTCCCTGGCGGTTAGCCCCGACCGGATGATACCTCCAGGGTGGTTCTGGAAGGCCCATCCTCGCTGCTCTCTCGCTCCTGTACCTCTGCCGCCCGCCGCCCGAGACCATTCGGGAGATCCGCCCATGCCGGGTACCGCAGCGCCGCAGCCCCGGTTCCTGCAGCGTTGCACTGACAATTTCCATTTCAGCGCTACCAGCCAGACACGAGGCGAATGTATGAGCACGTATGGCGTAGAAGCTCTTCCTGCGTGCGTGCTCACCGGAACAGGGGACGGGGCTTGTCCTGAATCGCTGGCTCCTAGCACGTACAGCCGCCTGGCAGCGTGTAAGTTAGTAAGTGTTTTGTTAGGCAAGACTCAGCCGCGACGGTAATAATTTACTTTTTTCCAGTGTCGATCCCGTTTCCGTAAATAGAAGGGCATGATTTAACAATGCACCAAGTATATATGCGTCGTCTCCCATGCCTTTTTTACGCGAGGCTATATCCGTATGTCGAAACAACCAACGACCCCCTTACCCGCCTTTGATTTTCTACACATCCTCTGCATTGCCTCGCGCTGACGGACTGCTTTCAAAATTACTCTCATAGCTCTTCCAGAGCCCCTCTGAATTGCGACTCTCTACTGCGCCCACAGATAAGCCAGCCATGGCTTATCTCAGCTCCCACACGTCTTCGGAAGAGCACTCGCCGGCCAGCTCGCCTCCTACGACTCCAGGCAATGGGTCTGAGACGGGAGATGCGCCCTGGCTCGATCTGAATGGAGGATTCTACCTGCCCCCCGCGTCCTCTGGCTCGAACAGCAATGTCATTCTCGTCATCGGCGGCCTTGGCTTCATCGGATCCCACACATCACTCGAGCTCCTCAAGGCCGGCTACAACGTCGTCATTGTCGACAACCTCAGCAACAGCTTCGAGACGGTATTCAGCCGCATAAGAGGACTGGCTGCCAAGCACTATCATGGCACAGGTCGTGCCATCCCGGCCCTCTGCTTCCACAAGCTCGACTACCGAAGCAAGGCGATGCGGCACCTCCTCGAGATGTACTCGGTTCCCGTGTTGCAGCCACCCACGAGCGAAGGCCAATCGCCCCGGCTGGTGCGGCAATCTCAAATAGCTGGCGTCATTCACTTTGCCGCTTTCAAGTCTGTCCCCGATTCGATTGCTAGGCCAATCCAGTACTACCAGAACAACGTCTGCGGCCTCGTCGAATTCGTCGAGCAGCTCGGCAAGCACAACATCCGGAACTTTGTCTTCTCGTCCTCGGCTACCGTGTACGGGAACAAGGCGGACCTCGGGCGGCCACTGCGGGAGGAAGACGTCGTCCACCACCCGGAATCGTACGTTGACGACAGCGGGAGTCAGGTCAGGGCCGAGCCCCTGGTTTCTGGGCTGCAAAGCCCGTACGCTCGGACAAAGTACTTTTGCGAGGCCATCCTGGCCGACATCGCATACTCAGATCCGGCCTGGCGTATCGTCTGCCTGCGATACTTTAATCCCATCGGCTGCGATCCCTCCGGTCTGCTCGGCGAGGACCCCAAGGGCGTCCCCACCAACCTCTTCCCGGTCATCACCCAGGTCTTGACCGGTGCTCGGAAAGAACTCGATGTCTTCGGAACCGACTGGGACACCCGAGACGGAACCCCCGTACGGGATTTCATCCACGTTTCCGACGTGGCGCGTGGGCACGTCGCAGCCATTGCGGCGCAAGTCGACGCGCCATTCCGCACATTCAACCTGGGATCGGGCACGGGCACGACTGTCACGGAGGCGGTTAAGAGCCTCGAGGCTGCCTCAGGTAAGCCAATCCCTGTCAACTGCGACGGCCGCAGGCTCGGCGACGTCGGGTCTTGTGTGGCGTCCAACGAACGGGCGTTCCGGGAGCTCGGGTGGTCGACCAAGGAGAGCATCTCGCAGTGCGCGAGGGACCTATGGAACTTCGTATCGAGGTCTGACTCAAAAGCGGTGTAGTTTCTTGCTGTGCTTGACACGGCCGAGACTTTTGGGGTTTGGGGTTAATGGATTAATCTGAACTTGACGGCTGGATATGTTACAAGGCGCATCAGTAATAATTGGGTAGACTACATAGATTTGAAGCGATTTTAGTCATACAAAACTTGTCTCAGATCGTCCTGACATTGACACTTGAAAGATCGCGGGGAGGACGATTAGCGTTGCGTTCCGATGAGTAGTCAGTTCGCCACGACTCAGGTCCAGCCAAGAATGACTTGAGCCTGTTGCCGTCAACCCTCATGCTGCTCTTCACCGATCTCCAACACATGTCAGCCGAAACAGCATCGCCGGCGCAGAGCACCGAGAGAGTGCCGAGAAAGTCTCAGTCGCAACTTAATCCACGTGTGTTGAAGTCAATCAAAGCAACCTTGAAAACTGGATCCGGGGCACACACACGGCTGGGGCCTTTCTATTAGACAGTCTCTATTAATACGCACCCAACTCTCAATTCGTACGCACCCCCCCACATTCAGCCACAATGCCTCCGACATCGCCCTGCGACGC
>JALHCA010000775.1:0-21024 GCA_024340505.1 Tolypocladium nubicola | reverse complement strand
GTGTGTGTGTGTGTGTGTGTGTGTGTGTATCCAGGTTAAATATCGTTGCTCGTTGCTGTCTACAGACATGCACATATAGGCGTCTTGGTGAGGCTGACGGACCAAGGCTTCAGCCCATCTTATATACGGACTACCAGCGCAAGGATGCGCGAGCCTCACATGCGCCGGGGCAGCCACGGCCGAGACACTGGCCGCCATTGGCATTCCTCCGGACACGAGGACAAGCAGGCAGCTTACTACACACGATGACGGATCGGATTCTTGGCCAAGGCAAGGCGAGGCGAGAGACGCTGGGGCTGGCCTTCCAGGGCTCGCCGTGCGCTGGCGGCGGTCGCTGCGTCGGGATGTTTCGGGAGGGGCTGGCAGCGCCGTCGCGCACCCCGAACCGTTTTCGACTCGGCCAACGAGCGCCCTTGTCCTGTCAGCGCCGACGGCGCCGCGAGTGAAATCTGTGAATCACGCGCCCTGTTTAGATGGACCCTGCGTCCTTTCGCGCTCGTTTATGCCTTCCCGGTCTTTCTCGATGGGGACGAAGAAAACGGCCCGGTGACGAGCAGTCCTGCTGCCGCACCCGGCGCGCTACTGTGTAAACAATGCACCGCGGAACGGGTGGTGGAGCCCGCGTCCCGGCCGCTTGGCGACCAATGCCATGCAATGCCATTGTCATAATCTGCGTAGGGCTGCTGGCAGCACGATGCCGTCCTGGCGCTGAGATGCGAGTGCATGGATACCCTCGGGGGGAAGAGGCAGTGTTAACGGCTACGCACGTACGAGTACTAGCCCGCCGGCAATAAACACGAGTATACAGAGTAGCGCGATACCTCGGCAAAGCACATCGTTTAACAGAGTTTTGCTATGTCCCTGTTCTCAGGTACCTTGCACCTCCACTACTGCACCCGGCCAGAGCTTGTCAACACCGAAACCTGCCGGCCCACTACGCCGAGTCAAGTCCGCTCCGCTCCGATCTATGACGGGGCACTGTATCGCGCGCATACGGAGTATTAACTCGATGACTCCGCCAACCAGGCACTTTGCGAAGCGTGGCATGCACTGACTCATTTTCGCATATTGCAGCTTGCAGCACCGGGCCCGAGGCCTAAGGAGCCAAGGAGCCTTGCCTCACCGTAATGTGGGTTGTTACAGGTCGACTGCGTCCGTACCAACAGGATACGCCGCCTCCCTACATTCTGGAAACAACCAGCGACGTCACCATCAGCCCAGCGGATCGCAAACTTACCGCACTAGCGGTGTCCCTGCATCCGCATGCCGTTGGCGAGGACTACTCGTATGCAGGCGGCGTCGTACAGCCAGGGGGCCGTCGCCAACTCCGGTTCGCTGCCCACAACCTGTAGATGACCGTCACTGCTCACCGCGTTGACGGCGCCGGCTTGCTCGAGAAGCGATGATCCGCGAGGGACAGCTCCTCATCCGACAGTGCTACCCGGCGCTTGATGGAGCAGAGTCGAGTGTCTGCGTGCTGCAGATACGGCTCGGTGTCGCCCTCGAAATACGACATGGCGTCGATGTTGAACGTGTAGTTGTTTGGTCCCAAACCGGTCGTCAACACCCTGGTCCGCAAGCCCCAGTCACAGGAGCTGCCTCACGAACCTCTTTCCACTCAACGAAACAGGAGATCTCCGATGACCGTGCGAGGGTCACAGAATGGGGTAAATGACGCGGCAACATACACAGTTGAGGTGTTCGCAGATGTCCCGTGGGGGGTATCTCGTGTGAGGTACACTGCAGTGCCATCCCTCTTCCTGGATGTTTCCACCGTCAGGAACTCTCAGGAACAAAGGGCCACTCTTCATACCTGACAAGGTAGAGAACTCCTTACCTTGGTACCGGGCGATGCTGAAATCTCGGAAGCGCTTCCGAGGATAGTCTCATCCTTGTCGGTATGATGGAGGGATTAGCAAATAGGATCCGAAAGAAGGATAAGTCTCTCGAACATGGTGGCGACAATTAGCTATGACGCACCATTCGCCTAGAATGCTGACGGGCTTGCTCGCCGAGGCTGTTGGCTTCAGGAACAGCGACGCCATTGCCTGCCTCCCGCTCGGCCTCAATCGTTTTCTTTTCCGCCTGCACCTCCTCATCAATCTGCGCATAGAGCTTGAAGAAAAGATGGATAGGGTCCTCCTTAGCTATTCTTCGTCACCGTCTCTCTCATAAGCAAGAGCCAGCAAGCCATATTGCTTACCCCAGTCACCAAGATCTTCAACAATGGATTAGTAGCTCTCCCCTTGACAGAAATCGGTTCGAGGACGATGAATGTTGATATTGCCAACATATATTAGCACCTGCACGCTGTCTGCCCACTCGTTAGCCAGAATATCTGGCTTGATCCCCTTGATCTTGAGGGCAGGCACAGAAGAACAAGTCACCCTTGTCGAGCCCTGTGTCCGCATGACAGCTGGGTATATGATCGAGTCGTCAATATGGGAATGTGCGCGAGTACATTGCCAAGATGCGCTTTGTACAGATCGAGGATTAATCTCAGGATGGGTGTTGGAGCACTTGCAATGGCAACTCAGAGCTTGTCGTGTATTAACTCCCCACCAGCCGACACCGCGACGATTCACTCTGATGCCATGCCAGATCAGATCTTGTCGGCCCTAGAGCCTGCAATACAAAATTCGAAGACTGGGGGCAAAAGGTATTCACGCAGTGAATGACCTCCTGGACGTTTAAAGGCGACCCTCGTGTCCTCACAGGACGCGAATTGAACAAGGCGTCTTGGACATACTCGACGCACGTAGCAAGTGCACGTCAACCCGGCCGATGGCCAGTGGCGCTGTGTCAATGGCGCCTTTGCACGGTGTGCATACTCAAACAAGTATTTCGAGCACCTTTGGTTGTGCAACAGGTGAGCTGCCATAGGAGCCTAGTTGGGGGTTGGGCATCAAGCGCTGAGCCACGGCTCAGCGTGAGTCCGAAGTACCCCAGTTGGTAACGTCTTGGTGCCCAATCTTGCCAGAGACAGCCTGGATCTCTGCTCGTAACAAGAGGCAGCTCGGCCGAGAGCAATGCGGGCCGAATGCCTGGGAGCCGGCATTCACGCCTGGGAGCCGGCATTCACGCCTACGAGAGCCGCTTCCGTCCCGACAACTGCAGGCCTTGGGCGAATTGCAAAAGGTGCCATTTTCATCTGCGCTACGAACAGATGCTCGAGCAATTTGGCATCGAGACGCAAGGGGCCGTTTTGTGCGCGAGTGACTCGACGCCTGGGCCGACCTGGCAGGGAACGTGCATCACATGCAACATGGATGGCTGCTGGACATGCATCCCACAGGGCCCAACGCAACAAGCCGCTGCTGGTGCGCGCCTGCTTGTGCGTTCGTGTGACTGCGGTGATGATGAGTCCATCAGCGTGCTGGAAGTCGCGAATTCGGCCCCCAATGGACCGAAAGAGCCCAAGAATGTCGACGGCGAATGAACAAATGAAAAAAATGAAAAACTCAAAGGGGCGAGCGCTGTGCCACTCCCGCGCTCCCGTTGTCAGCCTAACGCCTGGCCGTGACTTATTTCCCATTGCCTCCCCTCCTGCCTGACGCCAGCAAAAGCCTCTCTCCCTCCTCCTTCCCGCTGTAGCGCACTCCCTCCCGCCTCCTCCCCGCGACTGCCCCCCTTCTCCCGCGCGAGACCGCACACAGAAAAAAATCCTCTCCACCGAAACCTGTTCTTTTCCCTCCCCGACCTTCGCGAACCCGCCACTTCCACAAACCCACCTGCTTGCGCCCTTCAGCACGTCCATCACGACGAAGCAACGCCTCCGACCGCGCCTGCTCGCCCGCACGACTTCGCCTTGAACGCAGAGACGCACCTGCCGTCCCGACCCGACACCATGCCTGCCCGGAAACAGTGGGGTGAGCATTCACACCGAGCCTCTCCCCTCGAGCGCCTGCAGGAGGCATGCGCTTTGCCGCTGTAGATCCAGGTCTGCCGGTTCAGATTCAGATTCCCATTGTTTGCGCGATGCGCCTCTGTGGAGACTGACTGCATGGCTTCCTGGGATTCTGCTAGCACATGCCGCTTGTTCCTGTGCCTGCTTGCATGGATTGCATCTCGCTGACCGCTACTTTGCCATAGACGAAGAGGAGAGTGACTCCAGCACGCCCGCCTCCTCTCCCCCTGTCACTGTCGTCCGCCGACGCCAGTTTGGCGACGAGGAAGATGATGGCGATGTGAGTTGCCGCTCCTTTGTCGTCAGCATGGCGATGACTGACGGATCCCGCAGGTTCTCGACTCTTGGGACGCCGCCGAGGATTCCGAGGTAGAGCGCGAGAAGGAGCGCAAGGCCACCGAGGCCAAGGCAAAGGCCGCCGCCGAGGCCCTCGCCAACAAGAAGTCCAAGGCCCAGCGCGTCGCCGAGCACCAAGCCGAGCGTGCCCGTCGCCGCGCCGCGGGCGAGGATGAGTCCAGCGACGAAGAGGAGACCGAGGCTGAGCGCCGCGAACGGCTCCGCCGCACCGAGCAGGAGGCCGACCTCCATCACGCCGCGGATCTCTTCGGCCAGGTTGGCGCCAACAGCGGCCGCAAGGTTCCCACCATCGGCGCCGCCGTCGTCGTCGACTCCAAGGACCCGACCAACACTGTCAATCTTGCCTCGCTGCCTCTGTTCAACCCGCAGACTAAGAAGCAGTTTGAGCAGCTGCGCACCACCGTCGCCCCCATCGTCGCCGGCAACAACAAGAAGGCCCACTATGGCCTCTTCCTCGAAGAGTTCGTCAAGGACTTGGCCAAGGAGTTGTCAAGCGACCAGATGAAGAAGGTCGCCAGCGGTCTCACCCGTCTCGGCAACAAGAAGATGAAGGAGGAGAAGGCTGCCGAGAAGGGAGGCAAGAAGTCAAAAGCCGCCAAGACCAAGGCCACGCTGGTCGCCAGCCGTCCCAACACGACGGACACGACCACCTACGAGGATGATGCATTCGGAGAGTACGTTGATCTGCTTCTTGCCCCACCTGCCTAGCCTTTGTACTGACTATTAGACAGTGACGACTTTATGTGAAGCAGCCAATCGAGACGATCGATTTTGCTGCTCTCCCGTCTCATCGCCGATGTATCGATGTTACCGGGCCAGGGCCACACGTCTGTTGCCGTTCCTAGCCGGATTCCCAACCCCCCATTCCCGAGCGACCATGTCGCAGTCAGCCCCATGAAGGTCCCGGCGTCTGCGCATACCAAGACGCCAGCTCGACGTCGAGTCCAGGTTCAACACAGGCGATGGGGCCTTGGATTATGGGTCTGGGGATGGGGTTGCCTGGGCACGATCGAGGGTGGTTGCTAATGATGGAGGTTACGGACGAACCCAGTCGGCGTTTGGGATAACGACTTGCAGTCGGAAGAATGATTTCTGGTCTTTTTTGGCACCAGCACTCTCCGTTTGAGACGTAGACACGAACTTCGCGGAGGGTTTGGGAGCGTCGCATACAAAGGGGGGATATGTGCCCAAGATTAGAACGCAATGCAAGCAACTGCCTGGAATTTTATACAGATGAATATTTCGAACACCCTGAACGGTGCACTTGGATACTTGGATATGCTTTGTTATTCCAATACTCGTTTCAGCGTAGATGCAGCTTGGGTATCAATCATATTTAAACCCGCTCTTGAACGGACAACAGGCCATGCCGAGATATTGACCACCGACAACGCCTCCCAAAAATACAAAGGCCATGCCAGATGGCTCCATTGCCCAACGCCGTACTTGAAGCTGTGGTACACGTTCCCGTCCCGTCATTATAGCGCCGATACCAGTGTTACTAATTTACAAATGCCAACCAAAGAGTAGAGAGACCGATCAAAACGCTGGCGTACGCAGCGCGGCTCTGTGTCATCAAACCACGTTGCCCGCCATGCCCATGAACAGCGCGTGCACGGCCAGGGACAGGGTCCAGAAGCCGACTTTCTTGAAGCGGCGTACGCGGCTCTGCTGGTCCTCGACGTCCTTGGCAAACGCCTCGTACGTCTCGGCCGACGCGTCGTTCATGAGGCCGCAGTCGAAGACGGTCCAGCTGCCGTCAAAGTCGCTCGTCCGCTTGACGATGCGGCAGGCGATGGGGATGTACGTCTTCTTGGCGTTGATGTAGGCCACGATGGGGCGCACGAGGGCCTGGTTGACGTAGGAGATGTCGCGCGTGAACAGGGGCACGGCGGCCTTGACGTCGTTTAGGTGTATCCGCATGTCCATGATGAGGTAGCGGCGGTCCTCTCCGCTTTGTTCGTCCTGTCCCGGGTGGTCCTCCTCTGCCGGCTGCTCCTCCGGTGCCTGCCCGGATGCCTCTGACAGGTGCCCCGACCGGAGAATGTCGGGTGCTGTATCGGCGGCGCTTTGAAGGAAGCGGGCGCGGTTCGATTTCACTGCTTCTTCAAGTTGGTCGTAAAAGTCCGTCATGACCTTTGTGATGCCCTCGTCGCTGTCGGCCGGGAACATGACGTCGGCCACAATGTCGACGTTGCCCTCGTATATCCACCCAAACGGGCCCTCGACGCCGCTGTTGAGATGGTCTATCTTCAGGCCGTCTATCCTGAGCCTGCTAAACTTTTTCCATGCGTTTGGCTGTCCCAGGCCCATAACGGCACCCTGGTCTGGATTTGACACGACGCCGTGTACCTGCCGCGGGTGTATCGTGAAGAGCGAGCCGTCGAAAGACCCAGACATGTGGTTGGCCGATAAGAAGTCGTAAAACAGCCACTGCTTCCGCAGCTGGGGGAGCTCGCAAGAGTAAATGCTGACAGAAAATGGCCGGAACCCGTCGGGTTGGTGTATGGTCAATAACAGGTCCTCGAGTTTGAAGGACTCAATCTCAAAGTCTCCGGGTTCGTGCTGGTGGCGATACGACAGAGGGTCGACCTGCTCGAGGGGCCAGCGCACCGAAGTCCGGTCCATGACCCCTCTGACACCACTGACTTCGACGTCTTTGAGTAGCCCCTTGCCGTTCCACCAGTTAAGAAAGGACAGCGTCACGTTCACGTTCGCAATTGTCACGTCGAACTGTGTGTAGTTTCCATCGTCTTCCGCATCAGCGGAGCCGGCAAGATGTGCATGTCGCCCTGCAGCAGCAACAGCGGCCTCGTCGGACGATCCTTTGCTGACAGATGACTCGACTTGGCCTGGTCGCCTCGAGACAAATACATTGCGGAAAGCAATGACGCCGTTCTTCCACTTGGGCACAATGGCCGATTCAAAGACGACGGTGACACCGGCCGATTGTGTCAAGTAGTCTCCAATCCACTTCGCCAGAGTTTCTGAGAACGGTCAGTACGCCCACATGACCCTGCAACTTTGGATATAACGCCTACCTTGTGCGAAGACGGTATTGATCGAAAAGATGAGAAGGGAGAAGAAGGTCGTGGTCCCCACGAGGATCCAAACAAGATGACCGAGCATGAACCAGGAAACAAAAGCCCCCCATTCATCAGCGTTCCATGGTCTCATGCTCCTGATTGACATCCACTTGAACCGAACCCGGACTCTGTCCCAGAATCCGTTTGCTGCGGCCAGGAGCTCCTCTTTTGTTGGGCGATGTGGCATTTTCGGCAAATGCAGGTATTTAGACACGGACGATGCTATGGACTCAGAATCGCCATCGTGACTGTTCGTCTCCCCTCGGTCGACTGGGGGGTTGGACTGTGGTGGCTGGCTGCTTTTGGCATGCTGCGCCTGTCCAACCTCGCTGGAGACCGGTGTCGAATTCTTCCCTTGGGGACTTTGCGGCACTTTTGGTCGCTCTTCACTGTAGCTTCGGCGTTGCAGGCGCCATATCGATGGAGCGGCCAAGCCTTGACTGCTCAGACTGCGAAGCGAGCTGACGGGGCCGAAGTCGGGTAGCTCGTTGGGCTTTGGGCGGCATGGGGCAGGTCGGCAAGTTGGTAAGACTTGGGAGAAGCTGCGGTATGTCGGCGATTGCGAATGAAACGGCGGCAATCGCGATAATGGACCTGGTGATTGTGAGGGTTGGCCAAGCGGAAAGCCGCGGGCAATCCGAGGTGGCTGACTAGTTGCCCAGAAGCGGCTTCCGGTCAGCCAGGAAGGGAAGCCCTTAGACATTTTTCCAGTTCATCGCGCCTGGATGCAGAAACAATGCACCGACAAGAAAGGCTGGCGGAATCCTCGTGACGAGGACTGTGGTTGAGCGACGGCAGACGAGGTCGCGATGAAGCTCTGGTATAAAACCTGAAAGTTGCAGACTCCATGACGCGCTACATTGGCACTGGGGCCGGCATATAGCGGCCGCAACAATGGGCCAATCGATAAGCGCCGATAAGCCACCACAAATTTTCCACCAGCGGCGCATTATCGCAGCAGAGTTGGCGGTGGGCGTCTTGGACCCCGACAATTCTTCATCAACCACACAGCTTAAGACGACATTCGCGCGGCTCAGGAATTGTTTTAGCGAATCTCTGCAATCGAATGCTCCGTCTACATCATATCTGCAGATACCCTCATCCGCCGTCATGCCCGCGCCAACGGCCTTGAAAAAGGTCGACGAGACCCCGCTCGCCGCGGAGGTGCCTCTGCCAGCACAGGGTAATTCTCCATAGGTCTCGGTTTTGATATCAGGTGGACTTACGGATGAGCAGACAATGATGACGAGTTCCTTCTCGATGCACAAGACTCCATGGACGCTGAGGCACAGGCCTCGGCGCCACAAGACCAAGACGACGACGATGCCATGGCGATTGACGAGGAGGGCCGACCCCGGTTTGCACCCGCCAGAGACTTTGTAAGCCTCCGCCTCTGCCGCTCGACTTTTATGGCACTCTTTGGCTAACCCGACTGCAGGACCCCGTATCGAGAACAGAAACCCGCAAGGTCCCTGTCCCCCCGCACCGAATGACGCCCCTCAAGCAAGCCTGGCCTGCCATATACCCTCCTCTCGTCGAGCACCTCAAGCTGCAGTGCCGAATGAACATCAAGCGCAAGACCGTGGAGCTGAGGACTTCCAAGCACACCACGGATTCCGGCGCGCTCCAAAAGGGCGAGGATTTCGTCAAGGCCTTCACGCTGGGCTTCGACGTCGATGATGCCGTTGCTCTGCTGCGATTGGACGACCTCTACATCGAGACATTTGAGATCAAGGACGTGAGGACGATGCACGGCGACAGCCAGGCCCGCACCATTGGCCGAATTGCCGGCAAGGACGGCAAGACCAAGTTTGCCATCGAGAACGCCAGCCGGACGAGAATTGTGCTGGCAGACTCCAAGATCCACATCCTGGGCGGCTTCAAGAACATCCACATGGCGCGGGAGTCGGTGGTCAGCCTGATTCTTGGCAAGCCGCCCGGCAAGGTGTACGGAAACCTGAGGACGGTCGCCGCCAGGATGAAGGAGAGATTTTGAGGGTCACAAAAGCGATTGGTTCTGGTCCTATGGCGTTTCGGGGTTAGCATTTACAATCCATGGGCTCTGAAAGTGTTATCAGCAGTGTCATTGGTAACTGCTTGATATATAGCATGATGGAATGACATGAGCAACGGAGTACTTCTGTAATCTCCATGATCCGTGACGGTGTAGGGGGCAAACTGAGTCTGGAGCCAGCAAATGATGGCTCTCTCTGGCAAGCGTGTCTACTGCAGACCACATCGAGAAACGGCCGCCATCCTACTGGCCGGTCCAGCCCTTCCCTTCCGAGTTCCGGAAGCAGCTGGCAGCAAACGGGCCGCATCCAGATAGCAGCCAAGTCAGGGCGTCCGACAACGGCTGGGAAGCAACGAGGGTCAAAGGTTCAACGATTCGGCGAGATTTGTGGAGAGACTCCCTCATTGGCGAAGGCGGGATGAATAGAGGGGTACTTCCGTCCGGCCGCCTAATAGCGTTGTGTCAAATGTAAACCCTTATCGCCGATGTGAGGTCATTTTTCCCGCTTAGTGAAGAAGGTTGGCAGGGGCCCCACCTTGATGAGCACTCGCTCCTGCATTGCCAGCGGCAACACCCAAAACACCTTGACTCTTCTCCTCAACAAACATCTCCCCTCCCTCTCTACATAAACAGCTTCCTCCAACTCCCTCGAGCCTGATCCTCGAGCGATTGCAGCCCAGATACCGACTTCAGGTACGGCTCCCACAGCTGCCTCTCCCCTCAATGCCCCTCGTCCGCGCGCTTGCTGCCCCTCGAATGCCCTTCACCTCTGTTACCCCACCAAAGCTCAGCTACCTCTGGAGTCCAAACATTGCTCTCCTTGAGGCATATTCGCGACACCTCCTGTTCCTTTCCGGTTGAGTCACGGCAGTCCTATTTTGGGATGTTCCTGGAGCACCTTTGAAGCCCGCGGCGCGAACTCTTGTCCTTCCTCCAGACATCAGGCCCCTCCTCACCCCTCCTCTGCTTCTTTTCTTCAGAGCATCTGCCCCGCCCCCACTGCTCAGCACTGACCAGACTGAACGACTCACTGACGCGCCAGGCGACCTCTATTAGAACACATTGCTTCACCACAACAGCTCGCAAGATGGCTATCACCAAGGTTCACGCGCGTTCCGTGTACGACTCCCGCGGCAACCCGACCGTGGAGGTTGACGTCGTCACCGAGACTGGCCTCCACCGCGCCATCGTCCCGTCCGGGGCCTCTACCGGTTCGTCCCGATCCTCACCCGAGCCGCGTGCCGATGCAATGCGTAACCGAGAATATAGGCCAGCACGAGGCCTGTGAGCTTCGGGACGGCGACAAGTCCAAGTGGGGCGGCAAGGGCGTCAGCAAGGCTGTCGACAACGTCAACACCATCATTGGCCCGGCCCTGATCAAGGAGGGCGTTGATGTCAAGGACCAGTCCAAGGTCGATGCTTTCCTCAACGAGCTCGATGGCACTGCCAACAAGACCAAGCTTGGCGCCAACGCCATCCTCGGTGTCAGCTTGGCCGTTGCCAAGGCTGGCGCTGCTGAGAAGGTGAGTCCTCTTCGGAGGCACCTGCTACATGATGCCGAGACACCATGCTAAACCGCGACCAGGGTGTTCCTCTGTACGCCCACATCTCGGACCTTGCCGGAACCAAGAAGCCTTACGTTCTCCCCGTCCCTTTCATGAACGTCCTCAACGGAGGGTAAGTCTTGCATACAACGCCAGATCGGTAAAGGAACGATGCTGACGTTTCCAAAGTTCCCACGCCGGTGGCCGTCTTGCCTTCCAGGAGTTCATGATCGTTCCCTCGTAAGTTGCAGACTGCACATTGGACTCACAACACTGTTTCTGACCAAGGAATAGCGCCGCCCCCACCTTCTCTGAGGCCATGCGCCAGGGCGCCGAGGTCTACCAGCAGCTCAAGAGCCTCGCCAAGAAGAAGTACGGCCAGTCCGCCGGCAACGTCGGCGACGAGGGTGGTGTTGCCCCCGATATCCAGACTGCCGCCGAGGCCCTGGACCTCATCACCGAGTCCATCGAGAAGGCTGGCTACACCGGCAAGATGAACATCGCCATGGACGTTGCGTCCAGCGAGTTCTATAAGGAGTCCGAGAAGAAGTACGACCTCGACTTCAAGAACCCCGAGAGCGATCCCACCAAGTGGATCACCTACGAGGAGCTCGCTGCCATGTACTCCGACCTGTGCAAGAAGTATCCCATCGTCTCCATCGAGGATCCCTTCGCCGAAGACGACTGGGAGGCGTGGAGCTACTTCTACAAGACCCAGGATATCCAGATTGTTGGAGACGACTTGACCGTCACCAACCCTGTACGCATCAAGAAGGCCATCGAGCTCAAGGCCTGCAATGCCCTGCTCCTCAAGGTCAACCAGATCGGCACCTTGACCGAGTCTATCCAGGCTGCCAAGGACTCGTATGCTGACGGCTGGGGCGTCATGGTCTCTCACCGGTCTGGTGAGACTGAGGATGTCACCATTGCCGACATCGTTGTCGGTATCCGATCCGGTGAGATCAAGACTGGTGCCCCCTGCCGCTCTGAGCGTCTTGCCAAGCTCAACCAGATCCTCCGCATCGAGGAGGAGCTCGGCGACCAGGCGATTTATGCCGGCGCCAACTTCCGCACGTCTGTCAACCTGTAAAGCCCTTGTTGAGAGACGGCATAATAACGGATGGCCCGCCAAAATAAGGAGACTGGCGACCAGTCAATGAACTGATTATGCCGAGATGACTCATAGAGGAACCGAAAAAGCCGGGCGAAGATAGAAAAAACGGTATAGGTAGCTTGGACCCCAGAATGAACCTGAAGAATGAAGCCATTTGATCAAGTCGAGTCCAATCTCGTGGCTGCTGGTGTTAGCGTCAATCAACGCCGAGGTGCCTAAATTGGTACGAAGTAGGCCTGTACGAATACCTAATACGTACGTACCCACTTCGTATGTTTGGCTCACGCTGCGAAATCAGCCACATTGAGGCTGTCACCACGGCAACGCCACTGCATCGATAACAAATCCACACCAACGATTACTCGTACCTCGTGGATCGTGCACATGAAATTGCAACAACTTCCAACTCGCAACACTCCGGCCAGCGGCACCCGGTCCCTTCTCCAACAAACGACAACCGCCGCCGGGCGAACATACTAACCCAAAATGCCGGCTTCAGGAGACCTTATCGACTTCGACGTGATCGAGGGGCACAAGGAGAACATCCAGTCCTTGCCCGGCGGCCGCTCAGCCAAGAAGCTGGCCGAGCTCTACTCACCGTCCCCCCTTCACAAACTGTCAACGCCAACGCCGTCGGATACGAAAAGCGTCAATGACTGCATTCGCGCCGAGTACGAGGCCGAGGTGCAGAGCATCTCGGAATCAGACGACCCTCTCGACGTCTTCGACCGATATGTGCGCTGGACGCTCGACGCGTATCCTTCAGCGCAGGCAACGCCGCAATCACAGCTACACCTACTACTTGAGCGGGCGACCAAGGCATTCATCACTTCTGCGCAGTACAAAAATGACCCCAGATACCTGAAACTGTGGGTGCACTACATACACTTCTTCTCGGACACCCCGCGCGAAACGTACATGTTCCTGTCGCGCCACAGCATCGGAGAAGGACTCGCTCTTTTCTACGAGGAGTACGCCGCGTGGCTCGAGGGCGCAGGGCGGTGGGCGCAGGCTGAGGAAGTCTACAAACTCGGCATCGAGCGCGAGGCCCGCCCTGTCCAGCGGTTGTTGCGCAAGTTCAAGGAGTTTGAGGAGAGGCTTGCCGGGCAGCCAGACGCGGCGGCCGAGCCGTCGTCGCCCGCACTACCCACCATGCGTCCAGCCTTAGCTGCGAAGATAGACCCCTTTGGCGCTGCATCCCGGCCCACCGATCCTCAAGCACAACGACAAGCGAGCGCCTGCACGTCAAAACCGGCCAAGTCGAAGCTCGCAGTCTTCTCCGATGCGGACGCTAAGCCGCCCGCTCTATCAGCGAGGGAGGAAGGATCCAAAGGATGGGATACCATCGGCTCTCTCGCTGATCGCAAGAAGGAAAATACAATGGAGCCAAAGCCTTGGGTGGGAGAAACGCTCAAGGCGGGTGGAAAGAAGGCTACTGCTCCGAAGATGGCAGTATTCAGGGATGCGGTATGTGCCTCTTTTCATTCCCCTTTCACGCCCGTATGTTGATGACGATAGGACTAATGTTTTGAGTTATTGGCGTTTTCTTGTACTTCAGTCTCTCTCACAAATAAACAACATCATTGTTGTTCCGTCCAGAAGCCAAGTGACAGTGCACCCACAGACGGGTAGAAAGGAGTGCATTTTTGTCGACCTTGCAGCTATCTACCCGACTCCAGAAGAACCTGGGACGGAATTGAGCTTCGATGAAATCATCGCCGCAAATCGGGGGTGGCTTGACCACTCCTGGGATGAAGAGACTGTGGATGAGAACCTGGTTCCCGAATCAGCTCCCCAGCTGCATGAGATTGACGAGATTAGCAAAGGCATGGGCGGCAAGCTTGTCGTCCACCAAGACCGTGTCCTCTATGACGAAAATGGCGCGGTCATCGAGCCGCCCAGAGAACCCCGTGCTGGGAAGAAGAAGAAGATGATGGAGGTAAATGAGACACAGATTAGTGAGCATCTCCGCCAGGTATCGCCTCATCTATCTATCAATTGCTTACACGGAGTAGTCAAAGCGAAGCTGGACTCACCGTCGGGGCCAAAACTCCGCAAGAAGAACACCTCCGAGCCGACAATGACACTTCACACAAAGGCTGCCACCGACGACATATACGACATTTTCAACGCACCTCTCAAATCTAACACCCGAGACGACGAAGAGAGTGCCGATGAGGATGATTACGAGACCGATGGCGACTATACATCCGATGCTGAGAGCACCGGCACGACCAGACAGGTTGACGCCAGTGAGCATGGCGACGACGAAACTTCTGATGTTAAGAGCGTGAGCGAATGGTCCGACTTCTCAACGCACAAGCATATCCCCAACATTGCTGCGAATGGGGAAGAGGACGAGCACAATGAGACGCAGGTGTCTGGTCTCGACGAAGCCAACGCGGCCGAGCAAGAGTCGGAGCAGAGCGGCCACTACACGGAAGATTCATCGACCCAGGAAGATGTAGACGATGAGGATATAGAGACGCCAGACGTGGAGGACTCCCCTCCTAGGACTCGTACGGTCCTTATTCCCCTTCTGCCAGAAGATTATGACCCTCCGACTCGCCCGTTTAGGGACCCGGCCGAGGTGGCAAATAATCGACTGCCGTTCATGACCCCGATCACCGAGCGAACGGAGTACTCCTTGGACGTCGAGGTGGATAGAGATGGGCAATTCAAGACACCATGCAGACGGGATCATACTTCGCCTGCGATGCGCGAGCCGTTGGACCTGGAGCCTCTAAGCAGTCCTTTGCGGGAGATTGCTGAAGAGCTGCCGCCCATTCCCAGGATCCCAGCAGTATTGATACCAAAGCCCGCTGCTGCTACCAAGGTGGCCAGCAAGCCACTGTCTTCGAAGGGACCCATAGTCAAGGACAAGCAGTGCAATCCTGTCGATGAGGCCGTCCGTTGGGACATTCTAAACAACATCCAGCCTCCGTTGGCGTCCTACACTGGCTTCTACGACCACCGAGACGAAAAGTATGAACGAGGAGGTGAGATCCGCAAGTTCGCAAAGGCTCTCAGCAAAGCTAGCAAAGGCGGTGCGGATAAGACTATGCCTCTCCCCGACCCTGTCATCATCCAGTTTCCAGGCACCACGGTCACGTACAACGTGAAGCGAGAGCTTGGCGCTGGCGCATTCGCGCCTGTCTACCTGGTGGAAAACTCGGCTCCGGGGAAGGAAGAGAATGACGACAATGCTGTCGTGGCCATGGGCAGGGGAGCATTCACGGTCAACCATCGCGCCCAGCTCGAAGCTCTCAAAATGGAGTCGCCCCCAACTCCTTGGGAGTTCCACATGATGCGCGTGGCTCACACGCGCCTGGGGCCTCAGCATCGAGCTGCAGCGTCTCTCTCGTACGCGCACGAGATGCACCTCTATCAGGACGAGGCCTTCCTGTTCCTGCCGTTCCATTCACACGGCACCCTCCTGGATGTTGTGAACCTCTTCCGTTCAGAGCCGTCGGCCGTTATGGACGAGCAGCTCGCCATGTTCTTCGCCGTCGAGCTCATGCGCACGGTGGAGGCTCTGCACTCCAAGAATGTCCTGCACGGTGACCTCAAGGCCGACAACTGTCTCCTGCGGCTGGATTCTACAGCCTCTGAGCAGCCCCTGGCGACGCAGTGGAAGGCAGATGGCACAGGCGGCTGGTCGTCCAGGGGCCTCGTCCTGATTGACTTCGGTCGCAGCATCGACATGAGGGCGTTCGTCCCCGACGTGGAATTCATCGCCGACTGGAAGACATCGGCGCAGGACTGCGCCGAGATGCGCGAGGGCCGCCCCTGGACGTGGCAGATCGACTACCACGGCCTCGCGGGTACCATCCACTGCCTGCTGTTTGGCAAGTACATTGAGACGGCACGCTGCGACCAGGGCGGGCTGGGCAAGACGGGCCGCAAGTACAAGATCCGCGAGAGCCTCAAGCGGTACTGGCAGACGGACCTCTGGAGCGACTTGTTCGAGGTGCTGCTCAACCCGGGGTCGTTCCTCGAGGCAGAGGAGGGCGGCAAGATGCCCGTCCTCAAGTCCATGAGGAGCGTCCGCGAGCGCATGGAGGAGTGGCTCGAGGCCAACTGCGAGAGGGGCGTTGGGCTGCGGTCACTGATTGGCAAGCTGGAGGCGTATGCGAAGAGCCGCAGGTGAGGCTGCCTGTGTTTGCCCCTGCCCCTTGGTAGATGCCAGATGAATGTGCCATGACTGCGGTATGAGGCGTTGTGTAGACGGCAGCGTTTTTTTCTGTTTGAAATGACTTTGATACCAGATTGGTTCGGCTTGGAGAATGAAGTTGGACAGTTTTTAAGCACATGCCTTGACCCGTCAGCATATGAGGAATACCGAATACCCTATTCTTTACTGCAATACATGCCCAGAATGTGCCTTTGTGCTCTACAGTATCTCTCTACGCCGAGAACCGTGTATTGCTGGACGCATCCTCTACTCGCTCTCGTCGTCGGTCTCGGCCTTCTTCTTCCGCTTTCCCCCGGCCCCCCTGCTCCCCTTCTTCGCCTCCTTGGCCGACTTCTTGTCGACCTGCTCCTGTATCTTGCTGCGCTCGCCCGCGCCCCGCGCCTGCAGCTCCTCGGCCTTGGCTGCGAACGCGTCGCCCTCCGGGTCCATGCCGACGAGGCTCTCGAGGAGCTTGATCTCGTCGGCCCAGACCTGCCTGTCCTCGACGGTCTTGCCGTCGGGGCCCTTGCGGTCGATGGGCGTCTCGAGCACCATGGGCATGCCGCGGAAGGCGTCGTGGTTCATGATGCTGTGGAAGGCGCGCAGGCCGAGGAAGCCGGTGCCGATGTTGGCGTGGAGATCGCGGTTGGAGTTGAAGGGGGCTTTGCTGTCGTTGACTTGCAGGGGGCGTTAGTTGATGCTGTGGTCTGTAGAGAGGCGTGACGGAGGGCAACGTACGGTGAAAGGCCTTCAGGTACTCGGCGCCAACAACCTCGTTGAACGAGTCGATCGTTGACTTGAACGCCTCCGGCGTCCGCAAGTCGTGGCCCGCGGCAAAGGCGTGGCACGTGTCGATGCAGACGCCTACTCGGTCCTTGTCCTCCACCAGGGCAATAATGTCCCTCAGGTCCTCCCACGTTGACCCGATGACGTTGCCACACCCCGCCATGTTCTCCAGGACCGTCACGACCGTCCTGGTCGCCCCGTGCGCCTTGTTCAGCTGCGCCGCGATGCGCGCAATGGCCGCGTCGCGGGCGTCGCCCAGCGTCGACCCCGGGTGGAAGTTGTACAGCCGGATGCCCAGCTGCTCGCAGCGCTGCAGGTCGTCGACGAAGGTCCGGTACGCCTGCGCGGCCTTGGCCTCGTCGGCCTGCGCGAGGTTCACGAGGTAGGACCCGTGCGGCAGGGCGTGCGCCGCGGCGCTGTAGCCGTGCTGCTTGCAACCGCTGATGAAGAGGTCGCGCGCATCGGCGGCGAGGGGCGGGTTGTCCCACTTGCGCTGCGACTTGAGGAAGAGGGCGAAGGAGTTGGCGCCGATCTGGACGGCGTTGGTGATGGAGTTCTGGACGCCTATGTCGGGCAGACGGGTTAGAAGATGTTGGCTTCCGAGAAGCGCAGTTTGCAACGTACCTCCGGCGGCACTGACGTGGGCACCGATATACATGGCCTTCTTCAGGGACGATACGGACGTCCGCTCCGCCAGCGGCATTGTATCCGCTTCCTTGGCCGCCTTGGTCTTGCGCTTCTTCGCCGCCTTGGGCACCTCGCCGTCTGTCGCTCGCTCAGGCTCAGGCTCTGCTTTGCGCTTCGGCGCGACCTTAGGGCTGGCCTTGGACGCTGCCTCCTTGATCTTTCCGAGAGCCATTGCGGCGGCGCTGGATTTGGCTGCTGATGGCTTGACCTCTGCGTCTTCACTGTAGTTGACGGTCGGCTTCTTTCGCAGAGATGAGCGAGGCATGGCTGCAAAGACGGTCTGGGAGTTTGTGCGAGAGCAGCCAGTCCAGCGTTGAGCGGCGGGAGGATCGGACGTCGGGTTCAATTGCACATGCACAGATTGTCGCAAGGATTGCGAGTGGTGACGCGACGGGGCGCGTGTGAACCATCACTGAGAGTCAAACGCGGAGTCAGGTGACCACGGCCTGGGCACTTCCCACGATGGGACAGTCGACAACTTACAACCCGAAACTGACGCACGCAAAAGTAAAAGCTGTATATTTCAAGGCCGTGCAAGTTTCTGCCTTCAGCTATGCATCGGATATCAGTACCGCCATGCTAAACACCATTTTGTCCCGCCCGCTCCGTACAGCTTCCCAGACCAATGCAACATATCCTACACCCGCTCCGCCAGCCATTCTGCCATCGAACTTGGGATCGAAGCGGCCATGAGCCGCCGAGACATAAGGAGACACTCAAATTCTCAGCAGCCGTGGAGAGCTTCAAGAAATTATCTGCAGCTCAGGGGTCTTGCCGTTGGCGAACTGGTCCTTGTACGCCGCATACAGCCTCTCGACCTCGTCGACGTACAACTCGTGGTACCGGTCAATCTCTTCCTGTGACGGCTGGTTTCCGTGCCACTCTTGTACTTCGATCGGCTTCCCAACCACGACGTTGACCTGCCGGCGGTAGGGCATCAGGCCGACATCGTAGTTGAGCAGGCCGCGGCCGTGGAGAGCGGGAATCGTGAACTTGAATACTTTGAGGAGAAACATCTGAAGCTTGTGGACCATTGGATGCGTCTTTGGGCTCAGTTGGTCATAGAGATCGTTTTCGCCAAAACCAATGACGGGAACCAGGTCTGCGCCGGTGCGAAGCGCCATCTTGACGAATCCCTTCCGGCCCTTGAGGATGAGTCGCAGCATGCCCGGCTGAGCTTCTAGAGACTCGCGGGCGCCCCCGATGACAATGGTAACCGCACGGCCTTGGCCGTCATTTTGTGGCCCACCCTGGGACAGAATGTTGCGAATGGACTCCTTGGAAACAGATCGAATCCCCATGGCCAAGATCCAGTCCCGGTAAAAGGGAAGCCGGAAGTTGGAGTCGAGTGTCAGGAGGCTGTTGGTGATGCCCGGGAACTTTTCGGAGAAGCCAAGCGCATTGGTCGCGAAAGCGCACCATGCGCCGTGCGAGATGATCCCATGGGGGTGGTAGCCCATGATGTACTTCCTGTTTGGCGGCAGGTCGTGCGTCTTGTGCAGCTTCATGGGAAAGTAGCCGGCAAAGAGCTTCCAAAGCGGCAAGGACCGCAGCCACTCGGATCGGTATGACAGCTTCCCGTTGGTGGCGGCCGTGGAGATGGACAGGTGAATCAGGTAGGGCACCAGGATAGGCCAGCTCAACGGGTTGGCGCACGTGAACCAGAAGCAGGACACCAGCACGATGATTGACATGCAGTGGAAGAGAACAGCCCCAGTCTGCATGCGCCGAGTGAGGGGGACTTTGAAGGGGGCGAACCGGATGCCGCCAGCTCGCCAGGCTTCTCTGTCGTGGCTTTGATGCAAGTACCCAGTAGAGAGTGGAGGGTACACCGTATGGTTTTGCTTGCTTATCCTGTTTAGCTTCGGCGGCGGCTGCTGCTCCTCCTTTTCAACAACGGCGGCAGCGTATGACTTTGATCCGCCGTTGGATGTCGTGGGCGCTGCGCCGTTGACCGTGCCGTTGGCAGTCATGGCGCTCAGTTGTTCGACCGGCTCGTCATCGCCCTGCAAATCCTGTCCATCCACAAAGACGACATCGGTTAGCCCTCGTCGGTACCTCTGAGGTACATTCAGCCCGTAAGATCCGCGTACCGAGGAAAGAGTTTCGTCGCTGCTCTCTTGTCGGAGCTGCTGCGGCGGAGCGTTTCTGCCCAGGCTTGCAATCGTAGTCAACATTTCGTTTGTGTCGGCAACCTCTGCACCTGCCAGTAGGTCAGCATATTGTGCCCGCGCAGCTAAGGCATCCAAGCATATTGGCACCAGGAGGACGTCGGCGGGGCTGGAGGCAAGCATGCTGCTCCATGTAGGAGCTTCGCGCGATCTAGTCACGTTAGAACTCACTTTGCGGCGGAGGCGCGGCCTTCGTGACGTCGACGCTGGCCATTTCGCTTCGTGTCTTCGCTGCGCTGGAGTTTGGCAGCTGGATGGGACGATGTCCGACAGCTGGTTCGTTCCCAACGGGGTGGTTCAGCGACAACCAGAGGCGCTGGCGTTGGAGCTGCCCGGTCCAAAAGCTGACAGCAACAGAGAAATACACGGAACCGTGGAAACGCAAATGGGAAAAGAAGGAAATTTCTGCGCTGATGCGACATACAGTAGCCAACGTAGTAGGGACTCGGGGAGGTCTCACGCCGTATTTGATGCTCCCCCCCCAATGACGTACGGGACGGGATGGCTGGGCAGGCACGTGAAGATGACCTTGCGATGTGGTCCGTGCACCTCGACGGGCGAACTCGGGAAGCTGGAGCGGTCCGCAGGTTTTGTGGACAAACTGCCAAGGTGAGCGAGCCACGAGCAGGGCATTCTTGCAGAAACGAGCACATCCGTCTGCAATCGCCAAGAGGATACGGACTAGATGCATGCATTGCCCACCGCCATGTTACAGGGATGCCATGTAAAAAGCCTGCTCCAGGGACGTGGATACTGCGCCACGAGGCGTCCAGATTCACCATCCTGCTGTCGTCGAAGCGAGCCAACCCCTGAGATGATTGAAACTCCCGTCTGTTAAACTACTGCCACGAGGCAAACTGTCTGAAATGCGCACCAAAGATATGTATAATACAACACAATGAGAAGCCCACGATCGTAAATCATCCCATCGCCATCTTTTGGTCGCATATCATATCCGTACCATCCAATGCCAGCCATTCCCTTGTCCCGTGAACGCCCATTGCAAGTCGGAGCCCTTCCACCGCCGGCAGCGAGTGACGTGAGTAAGGAAAATGTATGTGCTGATACGTACTGCCGTACAAGCCTTGAGCCAAATGGAAAACAAAACACGAAAGATGCGGAAAAGACAGAGACGGGGGCGTGGCAAGCTTCGCTGGTGGGTGGGTGGGTGGGTGGTTCCCTCT